>OY804577.1:97005217-97254999 GCA_963680875.1 Bathymodiolus brooksi | reverse complement strand
CAACCACAAAAGCAGTGACCCCCCCTCTCTATCAATTTCCAATTTTTTCATGACCCCCCTACTTTTTTGCCGCCCCCCCTGGAGATAAATAATGACCGGTCCCTTAGAATCAAGATTATTTATTTTTCATAACTCACAATATTCATTTTTGTCGACAATCAGGGGCGTAGCTAGCCTTTTTTGCAGTGCAAGCAACCATACCTTGGAGAGGGGGTCTTTTTTTTTACTAGATGCATAATGGTGCGTTCTGAGGTGTTTTCATGGGTAAATTGAATACATTGATTTCATGATTTTGTTAGACAGAATTTACTTAGAATTGCCCAAAATCTGTTCTTCGTGTCTTAGCAGACACGCACTTCTCCATAACTTTGTCTAAATCCACACTGAAATCGCGATGGATATGCATTAATGCTAGCGATGACAACCTATCGTTATTCATTGTTGATCGTACATATGTCTTCAACCGACGTAGTACACTGAACGATCGCTCTGCGGTAGCACTTGTTACCGGCATTGTCAACATGATACACAAGATGGTATCTATAGAAGGATATAGCACCGGGTTTACTGCATCAAGTGTCTCACAAAGTGAAGTTGACATCTGATGGCGAGGTATTATACTCCAGCGTGTTCGCCATCGAGCGACCTCCCTCTTGAATTCGTCTAAATTACATGTCAGGTCAGTCTGGTATGTCTCATACAATGTCGCGATTTGTTCGTTCGTAATATTTCCTATAACACGAGGAAGCAGATACTGTGCATAAAAGCGATTTTCTGATTTGATCAGACGCGACTCCAATTCCAATATCATGTGGTCTATAAACGCATAGTACAAAGAAACTTTCCAATACTGTTTTGGCGTGTCTGCAGGGTGATTGGCTCTGGTAGTCTGTCTTCCACATCGCCTCGGCATATTTTCAACGATATCGAAAGGTTCTGATAAATCTAATGCCGATTGATACAATTCATCCCAAACTGATTGATCGAGTTGTTCAGCTCGTAACAACTCAATGACAGTTTTACATTCTTTTGTAGCCTCCAGCAGGTCACATTCGATACCTTGCAGGAATTTCGACAGAAACACCGTACTCTGTGAAATGTGTGCTGATACTACCAGAGCTATAACAAATACAAATCTGGTAATAGATGCAAGGTATTGTCCGGCTTTATCATCTCCTAGTCCCTGTAATCGTTCCAACGCATGAACCACTACAGGAAATGATGTTTTAAATGTGTACAGTGCGTCGGCTCAACTCGTCCATCGCGTTTCGCAAAGTGTGCGCAGTTTGGTCCGCTTGTCCATATTTTCGATATAACTCATACTAATGATACGGCCGTAACGTCATTTGAATAAAATTTGAAATGCCGTAATTTTTATGACATTGAATTTTCACAAAAAGCCACAACGAAACTTTGCTTTCCACTTTTTTTTTAATTTTTATTATTCCTTATTTATCTTATTTGTTTTGCTCTTTATTTTTTTTCCTTCAGCACGCCGATGTGCACGCAACTGCGTGTTGGCGTATAGGGAGCTACGCGCCTGACAATATTATCAATTGTATTATCAATTTTGTCTTTTAAACGAGTGTATACAGTCTAAATTCCGCATACTTAATTAATAATTTCTTGCATACTATTAGTAGTCTGAATTGTAATTAGTTGATTGGTTGTTGTTTGACGGCGAGTGATCAGTATTACAGCTGAATTTAGATCGAGAACAAATTTATAAACAATGAGTTAGTATGTGATTTTAAGTGGCACTGGGGTAGGCCTATGGATGGAAGTTATTACTGCAAGCAAAATGTTGTTCTGCGACGGGTCGTCGACGACCTTTCACAACAGGCTGTTCCCATTTGATTCACCAATATTGACAAACCGAACAGCTACCCTTCACCTCAAATAATTGAACACAACAAGATCACAATATATGCCGATGGAAATCCAGGTCCTGGTCGCCATCATGACTTCGTTACCCGTTGATGGAGATGTTTTGTTTGTCGTATCTCAATCGCGCCCTTCTTTCCTCGTTCGTGACTTATCACTGAATACGAGTTATTACCAGATTTCTAATATGAGTAATACAACGTATACCACTAGTGGAGCAGGAACTACTTACCCTTCCTGGGCACCCGAGTTTTGCACACGATTTTTTAGTGGGTCGTCGTTTTGCACAATCTTTTAGAATTCTGTATATTGTTTTGTACACGATTGTTTGTCTTTTCGTGATTGTTTTTCACTGCATTGTCTGTCATTCCCTTTACGTCTACAGTTACCCCTTTGGTCATGCTAGTATCTTCAATTTTTTCTTTGTGGTGGAGTCCCCCCTCCCAAAAAAAAATCCCCCAACACCACAGCGCCTTGGTATGTACATGTACATTGTAATAAAAACGTAGATATCTAATTTAGTGTGCTTTTCTGGAATAACCTTCATCGGGTACGCTCAGAATAACCTTCATCAGGTACGCTCAAAGTCGGAAGGTTCGAAAGCCAAATAATGTAACCTCCCTCAGTACAAGAATTAAACTGAACAGGTTTTTGACGAACTTTCAGTCACACAGAAAGAAACGAGAATGAGAACTTACATATCTGAATAATTTCTGCAATTTAAATCACATTAGTGTGGTGTGAGCGTCTTTAGACAACATAAATGTGTAAGGACAAAAATAGAGGGAAACTCTAAGGACAAACCTAAATAGCATTTTTCAAAATACCCTGCACACAAACCCATTTGAAAACCCGTTTGATACTTATGGGGATATATTTTTTTGTGCATGACTGATTGACATGTCACTTTCTAAGTTAATTCCCAAGTTGCTAATTTGTTCAGATATTCTCGTAATATTAGCGTATTAATATTTATTGTTATCCCGCGTACTTGATTGACCCTTTCAGCAGTGCCGGATTTAGGGCATACAGTGCTCCCTCGGTCTATCGCCCCCCGTTTTATCGTCAAACTCGCCTATCGCTAAAATTCTCGTTTGTCCCGATTTCCACCATTACAAATACCCCGTTATACTGCCAAACTCAGCTATCGCCATCCGCCACAGCTCTTCAGACACAAAAGTCGTAAAACCAATTTAAAATCCCCCGTTAGTACCGCCCACAACTACCTTTTGACAGCTGTGTATTGATCGGTAATCATGGAATGTCAAAACTTGTCATCGGACACGTTCATTGATCTCATAGTTGAGGGTCGGAACAGGTGATCAGTTGTTTTGATTAGAATAATTACCTGTATTTACTTTTCTAGTGATTACAATTGTACTTTTAATCCTGAGTAAAATTTGTAATTTAATTAGTCGTCATAAAAATGTCATGCTTGAAGAGAAAGCGTAATTAATTAGACGACAAACAAAAACGTGCATTTATAAGTTATGCTAAGGATAATCCAAAATTAACATAATAACAAATTGCCGATAATATGACAATTAAATGGGATCTTCCAATAACCCCACAAATGAAGATAAACTGTTGCGGTCACGTGTTTATAATAACCTTGATGTCCCGAGCTACAAATGACGTTCAAGAATTTGTCAACATTGACAAAGATCTGCAAACTGTACATGACATGTACATTTCCGATGTGAATATAATTATTCTAATTTATTTATTTATTAAACATGCATTATTTATATTTATGTATTTGCACAAGTGCAAAATGCATGTCACAATGTTAGTGGAGTTGAAAGTTAATTTTTTCATATGATCACATAACTTCCGGTTTTCAATGTCCCTCAGTTTATCGCCAAACTCGTTATACCGCCAAACTACCGACTGCACAGAAGGTGGCGGCTTAACGAGGGAGCACTGTATTTTAGTTTATGATGATTTTATTTGTTAAATTAACAAAAGGGATAGGACACAAGTTTTACCAATTTATGAAGTCTTCTCCCATTTATACAATAAATTCACATAGTATAATGATCATTCTGAGCATACATATAAGGGAACGACCATTTAACTTGAAGGGGGGGGTTATGTTTTTTTTTCTAAAAAAATATTCTGATTTTGGTGGAGGAAAAAAAAAATAATATGATTCAGAGTTTTCGTCATATAATCTAATGTTAAATTCTTGAAAAAAATTTCGCGCTTTGCGCGACAAAAAAAATTAATATTCTAACTCTCGAAACAAAAAACCATAACCCCCCCCTTCAAGTTAAATGGTCGGTCCCTAATACATATAGAGATATATTGTAAATAATTAACGAATTAATAAAAAGGTTGTGTTGGATGGATACGAGGTTGGAGAGTAGATAATTATCGAGTAATTATACTACAAGGAATCTTTTTGAAGATTTAATAAAATTGAAAACGTGTTTGATGATATTAATATTTTCTTCGTATGTTAAATCATCCGACCCACGGAATGCATCTTCCCGTGGAGCTCCACAGGAACACGCAGCATCACTTACTATATTAACCTTTGATAGATCGTAATTTAGAAAGGAATACGAGTAACGAAGTTGAGTAAGAATAATATTAAGTTTTCTGGGACCATAATAAAAATGTTTCGGGATACGTTTTGTGTTATCTGACTGTTCCTTTCGAATGGCTTTTTTGAATTTAGTTAATGTGTCAAGATTACGATCAAATTGATCTAGCCGGTTCCAGAGTTTAACAGTAGATGGAATAAAAGATTCAGTTGTAATCGAGAGTCTACAAAAAGGTATTATTAAATCCGAATCGTTTCTTAAGGGGTAAATAGTTGTGCTTTGTACAGTAGGAGGAATAAGTTCTCTAAGATAATTTGGTGCATGTCCATTCTTTATATTATAAAATAACTGGAGTTTCCTATTATGCCTTCTACTAGAGAGAGTAGTCCATCCTGTTTCTGAGTATAATTTATCTGTTTTTGTGAAAATTGGTAATCCAGTTACAATCCTTGCAGCATCTAGTTGCAATTTTTCAAGTTTGGTTGAATAACACACTCCACAATTATCCCATATTTCACAGGCATATTCAAAAATTGGGCGGATATATACTAAGTACAGTTTTTCTAGATTTTGTCTACTTAACCTATATTTTAATTTTCGCAGAATACCTAAATGTCTTGATACGCTTAAGATTATATTATCAATGTGGTTA
The DNA here is from genome assembly GCA_963680875.1 of Bathymodiolus brooksi. Lineage (NCBI taxonomy): Eukaryota > Metazoa > Mollusca > Bivalvia > Mytilida > Modiolidae > Bathymodiolus > Bathymodiolus brooksi. The sequence goes on along the minus strand of OY804577.1, from coordinate 97,249,914 downwards.
TTCCATTTAGCATCGCTTGACAAGGTTACACCCAAGTGTTTATGGCTTGTTGTTATGGTTTTTTGTTTCGTTCAGAATTTTTTTTTCGGACAACACAAGAGTTAGAATATTTATTTTTTTTGTCGCGCAAAGTGCGAATTTTTTTTCCATAATTCAACATTAGGTTATATGACAATAACTCTGAATCAGATTATTTTTTTTTTCCTCCACCAAAATCCGAATATTTTTTTCAGCAACATTGGGAATCAGAATATTTTTTTTAGAAAAAAACCATACCCCCCCCCCCCCCCCCCCCCTTCAAGTTAAATGGTCGTTCCCTAAAGGGCCTAAAACTGACCCTTGGGGGACTCCAGCAGAGACTTCACAAACAGTTGATGATGTTGCCCTGTTAATCACTTTTTGCTTTCTTTGATACAAATAATTTTCAAACCATTTGATTAAAGGACCTTTTATACCATAATAATTCATTTTATGTATTAAACCCCTGTGCCAAACTTTATCGAAAGCTTTGGAGAAGTCACAGAATAAAAAACAACTAAATTCTTTTTTTTTCTAGTGAATTGAGTATAGAGTTGTATAGTTCTAACAACTGGTGGATAGTAGAATGTTTCGGAAGAAAGCCAGACTGATACTCATATATAAGTTTGTTTCTAACAAGATAATTATAAACATTTTTATAAACTACTCTCTCCATAATTTTACCAACACAACTTATCAAAGATATCGGACGGTAATTTGAAGGCAAAGAGGCATCACCTTTTTTTAAAATAGCTATCAGGTGTGCAATTTTCCAGCTTGAAGGATACTTGCCTTGTAAAGATTTGTTAAAGATAATTTGAAGTGGTTCGGCAATTTTTTCTGGGGCTATTTTGAGCATTTTATGGCTGATTTTGTCAGGACCGGACGCTTTTTTTAGGTCTAATATTTGAATGAAATCTACAATTTCACTAGCAGTCACAAAAATGTCGGTAATTGAGTCATTAGTTTTACTTTCAAAGGGGGGTACTGGTATATTTTCTTCCTCCAACTTAGATACTAAACTAAAATATTTATTTAATAGTTCACATTTTTTGTCGTCGTCATATATCATTTCATCTAAATGTTCATCATTAATTGTGTTTCGAAGCGGAGGGATACAGTTACTTCCCTTGTTAGATTTAATTAGCATTTTCATTATTTTCCAGTAAGTTTTAGGGTTCGTCGAATTATCTAATAATATATTGTCCAAGTTACTTTCAAAATTTTCTTTTGCTTTCTTTTTCATATTATTGACCTTGTTCCTTTGTTTTTTATATTTTAAAGTATCACTTTCCCTCCCAAATTTGAAAAAAAAAATTCTCAGGCGATCGCATAGTCGAATTTCTTTTCTAATTTCGTTATTAAACCATGGTTTGTCATAATCCCGTACAGTTATAGTTTTCGTTGGAATACTTTGCCTTGCTATGTCCAAAAATAATTTTGTAAATTCTTCAACCATGTCATCTACGTCGTTTAAGAAGCCTATCATTTCATTCCAGTTAATTTCGTTCATTTTGTTATTAAAGAGTTCTAAATCTATATTCTCATACTGCCAAATTTTTCTGGTAAATGAACATGAAGTCGATTTTGGACATTTGAGAAAAGCAACTGCTGCATCGTGATCACTAATTCTGATGGCATCTTAAAAACATCAGAATATAGTGGGGTCATGGTATCGGAAATTATAATTGGGTCTAATAAATTATTTAATCTTGTTGCTTTTACTATAACATTTCTAAAATTAAACGTGGTCATCAAGTCAACCAGCTTGTTATTATTTACATTAAAAAGATTAGAATTCAGGTCGCCCGAAATCACGATATTTTCGTTTATCTGATGAGCTAATTCAATAGCATGCGTTAATCGTGACCAATACTCGTTGTCGGTATGTATTGCATAACTGAAAAGATTGACCCTTCAATTCAATTCAATTCAATTCAATTCAAAGCTTTATTTAGAGTCGATATAAATCATACATATAACACAAGCTCTAATGAGCTTTTAAAATCGACTATGGTATATAACAACACATACAATCATGCATACAAACATATTAAATAAAAACATACATCAATTTATGCAATTCAATATAGACACAAGTTACAGAAGCAGATATCAACTGAACAAAAACAAGCTAAAAATAAGAGGCTCATGCATTTAAGCAACAACAAAAAATAATAAAATAATAAAAATATTTAAACGCATTAAAATTTAGAAATAAAAATTTAAAGGTCATCTGCATGCACTGCACTGGCATGAGCTGCCGTTCCATGTGTGAATTATATTTTTAAAATGTTCTAATGATGTTTCTTGTCTAAAGTGATTCGGCAGCTCATTCCAGATTTGTGCAGCATTATACCGGAAAGAATTTAAACCATACCTTGTTGTTCGTACTCTGGTTAAAACTGCTTTATCTTGATGCCTAAAATTATATTTTTGATCTTTAATTGAAATTAAATCATGAAGATAGCTTGGACTTTGTTTATGGATAATTTTGAATGTTTCAACTGTAATAATTCTTAATCTTCGAATTTTTAAAGATGGCAATTTAGATTTTTTAAGTAAATTTTCATAAGTATTTTCATAGTCTTCATAAATGTAACGGAGAGCTCTTTCCTGGATATTTTTCATTTTTTTTAGTATTTTTTTCGCTGCAAAAGTGCCATGTTACCGGACTAATTAAAGTTTGAAAGAATAAAGGAGTAGTAAATGGTAAGGCGTCCTAATCTGTTTAAATATTTACCTATTCGTTTAAGGATATTTAATTGTTGGGATGCTTTTTTTTTTTTTTTTTACAAATTTCTGATATATGTTTATCAAAATTTAGATGGGAATCAACGGTTATGCCTAAAAGTTTCACATTTTCTTCACATGTAATTTTATTTCCTTTTAAATCAAAAGATAAATTGTGTTTATTTGTTTTAGGACCAATGGTAATAGCCTGAAATTTATCCGGATTTGCTTTCATTAAGTTTTTGGAAAACCAGTCTATTAAGTTTATGCTATCATTTTCTAGAGTTTTAACTACTGTATTTATATTAATATCAGAATAAGAAAGGGTATTGTCATCTGCATAATTATAAATAGTACTATCTTGAACAAAGTGAAAAATGTCATTTATAAAAACATTAAATATAACTGGAACTAGGATTGACCCCTGTGGAACCCCTTTGATTAATGTATCCCATTCACTGTAGTTATTACCAATTTTAATGCGTTGTCTTCTGTTTTCTAAATAACTATTTAACAGTTTTAAAGAATTTTCTGAGAGACCATAAGCTTCCAATTTTAACATTAATAAATTGTGTGGGAGACAGTCAAATGCTTTTGATAAATCCATTAAAATTGCTGCAATAAATTTATTATCATCCAAAGCTTTCTTCCAATCTTCTATTATTCTAAGTAAGGCCGTCTGACACCCAAAACCTGATCTAAATGCTGAAAGCAGAGGATTGAAATGATTATTTAAAAATTCCATTAGCTGGTCAAATATAGCTCTTTCATAAAATTTAGAAATCGTTGGCAAGACACTGATAGGGCGGTAATTACTTTTATCAAGACTATTATTCTTTTTAAAAAGGGGGGATACCTGGGCAGCTTTTAATTTTTCAGGAAAGACTGATTGGTCAATTGATTTATTAATCAAAAATTTAATGGGATTTGTTATTACTGGTTGTGCAAATTTAATGATTTTAGGAGAAATACCATCATACCCTGTAGCTTTTTTAATGTTTAATTTGTTTATTTGTTTAGTGACAAAATCTTCATTTATTGGTTTAAAGAATAACTTATCTTTATTTGTTCTGTTTGTTTCAATTTTATTTATACTAGGATGGGTTTTTATCTATTTTGATGTTCTTATCTCCTATATCTTTGGCTACATTCACAAAAAAGTTGTTAAATATTTCAGTCACCTCCTTTGGATCATTTACAATCTTATCATTTTCACATAAAATTATGCTGTTATTTGATTTCTTACCTTTATTTGATAAGAAGGGCTTAATGGTTGGATAGAAGGTGGATGAATTTGGACCACCTGCTGTTCTTTCAAAAAAGTATGTTTTTATGGAAGTTTTTTTCAATTTTGTCACAAGGTTTCTTTGTTTTCTGTATGTTTCCCAATTTTTGTCAGTTTTTTGTTTAAGAAATTTATTATGGTACATCTTTTTCTTATAGATCGCGTTTCTTAGATTTTGATTCATATAAGGTACAGGATATGCTACTGGCTTCCTCTTTTTTATTGGTATATGTTTATCAATTATTTCTATAAAAGATGTTTCAAACTTTGAGTATGTCCAATTTACATCATCATCTGCAATTTGGTTTTCAAAATTCACAGACTGTAGATCATTTAAAAAAAATTCATGATTAAAATCTTTAAAGCTTCTATACAGAATAATTTTTTTTTTTAATTTTGGTACATAACCTTTCAGTTGAAATGAAATTAAATTATGAACATCACTGAGACCACAATTGAAGTTTGTTATGTTTTGGCAATAACTAGGTTTATTTGTAAGAATAACATCTATCAGTGTTGGGTTTGCATTTTTTGTATGACATGTAGCTGTTTTTACTAAGTTTGTTTAGTCAAAAATATCACACATAGTTGTTAAAGGTGTACCTTTATCTTCATCTAAACATTATAATTTAAATCACCAATTAAAATGACATTGTCATACTTTACTGAAATTTTGTCAAATGTTTTATTAAAATCTTCCATAAATAGATGATCTGATAATGAAGGAGGTCTGTATAGACCGCAAATTAACCATTTTCTATTTTTAAAGTTTATTTTGGTAAATATAGATTCGATTGTCCCGCATTCAAGGTTGTTCTTTCTATCACACGCTAAGTCCGACCTTATATAAACCAGTAATCCACCTCCACGTGAATCTGAACCCAAAGACTTTCATCTAAATTATTCTCTAGTTGGATTATCCTTGAAATGTTTACATTTTCTTTCGTATAAATCAGAAGCCCCCCTCCCGTTTGATTCTGTCTGTCGCGGCGTTGGATATTTTTTGTGAAGGAACATAATTCAATATCGTCGTTCTGAATACTGTTATCAAGGTGCGATTCAGTTATTACTAGAATATCAAATTCATCTGCAAAATGCTGGACGAAATTTGTTTTGTTTCTGATACTACGTATATTGATATTACACAAGGAAATGGAATTATCGTTTGAACTATATTGTCTAAGTTAGGCGTAGTCCGAGATTCCTCTGTCGTTTAACGGCATTGATAATCTTGCTGTAGCCGTTCAACGACAGAGGGTGATACATACGGAAACCATCAAATTTGCCTCACAGCCATAGTATCGGCACATTTCCACGTTTCGTGGCTATCGGATTTTATTTTCTATCATAAACCTTATATAAATCGCTTCACCAATCATTTTTCTATTCACTCATAACCACCTTACCCTTAGAAAGTGGTGTTACACTCCATTACAGCACGATTTTGCCTTAGATCCTATTATTCCGCCATTTGACTTCCATTTTCGAATCTACACACGTGATCTCGCGATACTAACTGAATGATGACAGCAACGCATTGCATGATGGGAGCTAATTAATGCAGCGTGCCAAATTATTTGGAGCATTATTTGCATACGTAAACAACATTCAAATCACATGGAAGACGATACATTTAAGCGTATTCTGCAGGACAAACAGTCCATCTACAGATCAAAGAAGAGCAGAAGGAAATTATACAGAATGTGTTGGAAAGAAAAGATTCAATGGCAGAGTGTTACCAACGGGCTTCGGAAAGAGCATGTGTTACGTTCCCCCTTTTTGTTTTTGGACAAGGTACTACATTTTTTTTTTCTTATGGTTATCTGTAATTCACTAAATTTGCTGTTAAAATCATTACCAATCAATATAATCAAGTGTATTAAATTTTATGTTAATTGTTCTGCCTTAATAGGCGCCTATGATTGGCAATAAAAATATTTGTTTGTTTGTTTATATGCAAATTATCTCCCATGATACATTGCGGTAATCGTAGTTTTCTCGTAGTCATGTGACAAATGTTTGAAAAATGGAAGACAAATGTCGAAATCATAGGTTCTAAGGCAAAATCGTGCTGTAATGGAGTGTAACACCACTTTCTGAGGGTAAGATGTTTATGAATGAATAGAAAAATGATTGGTGAAGCGATTTATATAAGATTTATGATAGAAAATAAAATCCGATAGCCACGAAACGTGGAAATGTGCTGACCCAGAGTTGGAGAAGCAAATCCGCTGTTTTCCGTATGTATCACCCTCTGTCGTTGAACGGCTACAGCAAGATTATCAATGCCGTTAAACGACAGAGGAATCTCGGACTAAGTTAGGCGGTGAACTCGATATGTAAGTTTCCGGACCAGGATTTAGTTCGACATTACCGATCATTAAGATGAAGTGAAGAACGAATAAAAGAAAGACAACATTTACATTTGGATATATACTCTGGAGGACAAGGAGGGACACGAACAAGAAAGAACACCGTAAGTTTGTTAATAAGATATTTCTATAAGAATCGGCTTAGCAAGCACACATTTACTTGAGATCCTTGAACAGTTATAAAACATGCCTATGGCTGATCTGTAAGCTTCTAATGAATTACCCATTGGGTTTCAGAAGAAGATAGATACAGAGACAGCCACAGTCATATTTTATATGTCGTAAGTAAGAACCTCCTCGCATCCACAAAAACACAGGTATATGTACAGGTAAGTATAAAACAAATATACAACATTGAAGAAAATGGGGATGAACAATGAACAAAAAAGTATAATAAAAAGCAATATGTCACGGCTGGTAATCGGCACAAGCAGAACAGTTGGTTCTGCAAAGAAATTCGTGAGGATAACTTCCGGTTTTGGTGGAGGAGAGTTCACGAAGACGCTTCGCAAGGTATGTACATGTCAAAAATTGAAATTTTCCTTTTTACTGCTCGAATATTGCAAAATCAGAGAATGCTATGCTGTGGCGAATGCTTTCACGATTAGAAACATGTATAGTTTATTCTTGTATATGAAGTGTAACTCTTGCAAAATCAATCGTCCCACGAAAAACATGACGAAAATTGTGACACTCTTACATTTCTAAGTTGTTCTTGACAAAGATGCAAGTTAAATTTTAAATATTTTTTCATCGTGGGAGTCTAAATGTAATCGGGGATTAATTCCGATTCGTCAGAAGTAAATTGAAGTCTAGATAAATCTACAAACTGTCAATTTTCTCGTTTTCCTGCTTGAGGAGATCGGTTCTGATAGAGCACATTGCGAATTGCATGAGGAGATTTGCTAGTTTTGTTAATTGTTTTCTGCAAAATTGATAAATTAACACTTTTAAACACAAACTGATAAATACTCTAATAAAAATAAACTATTCCCTGTCCACTTTCAGGAGATGCCAGGATTCAAGGGAAAGAGGAAAAGGGGACTGACATTGACTCTTTTACAAAAAAACATTTCGATATAGATTGCCTGTATCACCGCCAAAGAAACGAACAAAAACAAGTAGCAGCAGGGGCGGATCCAGGATTTCAAGTTAGGGGGTGCACTTAAAAAAATTGCGCAGAGCGGAGGGGGGCGCGAACATTTTTTGGGGGGTATTTCGTGTGAAATATCACGATTTTACGCCAAAAAATCATATTTTTTCCAATTGCGGAGGGAGGCGCGAAAATTTTTGGGGTATTTCGTGTGAAAAAATCACGATTTTACGCCAAAAAATCTTATTTTTTACAATTTTAAGGGGGCGCGCGCCGAGTGTGCCCCCCTCCTGGATCCACCCCTGAGCAGTACACCACATTTAAAATCCCCATCAATCAGGACACCAAGTTTATTAAAAAAATCTCTTTCAATTTCAAAATATTTATATCCTTTCAAACGGGTTTCCACATCTATTCGGCGCAACCTTTTTACAAAAGATGACGGAAACTTCACCGCAGATCTACGCAAGTTATAATATTACATGATTTCAGCACATACGTACACAGGTCTAACGTAAATAAACATTCATTTAGTGCTAGTAGTCATGAATAAATTAAACACAAGATGTCAATTAAACTGTGGACATATCCTTAAAATCGGTAAAGCGCTTTACATCTTGTAACCACTACTAACAGAGATCTTTTTTTATTTACAAGTGTGTACACATAACACACTACATAATAAAAAAACAAACCACAAATTATAAAGATATGATTCACATTAAGTTTAATTATTCTTGATTATAAAATTATCTTACAGTGCATTTTCAATTTTTTCCAATGTAAGGGAAGTTAGTGTGATCCAACACAACAAATGATCAATAATGACAAGTTAAACCATGGGAAACCGCAGTTACAAATATGAATTGATTCCTTAAATGAAATGTTTCTTTCTAGGTGGTTAGCCCATGAACAATGAAATATTACTTTTATACTTTTAAAAACCCGACGGGAAGAAGGGCATCAGTTCATGAATTTATTACCAGACAGACATGCAAATTTTGTGATTACATGTGTCGTACCAAAACTAGCGAATCTGCTCATGCATTCGCAATGAGGGGAGGGGGGGGGGGGGGGGAGAGCCGTATGCAATTCTATATAAACAAGTAAAGTAACCAATTTTGGAGTAATTAAGTATGCTGTATCAATGTTTATATTTGAACTATTATGGTTTGGGCTTGTATTTGTAGGGGGAGGCAGGGAATATGCAATTACTGTAAGGATTATAATTGAATTGTAAATAGGTTGGGCCTGGATTTTTTTAAGTATGGGGGGAATATGCAAATGTACCGACACACAAATAAGCAAATTTAGAGTAGTTTTGGTTTACTGTACTAACTTTTGTATTTTAATTATAAATGGTTTGAGCTTGTATTATTTTGGTGGAGTGTGATATACAAATCTATCAATACATTGAATTTGTAGTATACTGTTTCATAGATTACATTTGAACTATATATTTAGGGAGGGAATATGCAAATATACCAGTACACAAATAAGCATTTGTAGATTGAATATAGTTGCTTTATCAATAGTATACTTGAACTAAATGGGTTTGGCTTGTATATTTTGTGAGGAGGGAGTATACAAATATACCAATACACAATTAGACAATTTTAGAGTCATTTTAGTATACTATATCAAGGTTTATATTTGATTATAAATGGTTTGAGACTGTATTTTTGTTTGATGGTGAAAGGATATGTAAATCTACCAATACATAAGCATTTGAGGTGATTGTAGTTTACTGAAACATAATTATTTTATTAAGCAGTATACAAAATTAGTTCATATCAACTATTTGGAGAAGTAACAAACAATCAAGGAACAATTGTTTAATTGGGATTAATCACCGACTCGACAGACCCATGGTCCTCGAAGATACGATCCACACCTGTGTCCAACCTGCGCAAGATATCCATAATATCATCATGATTTCGGATTTGCATTTTTCTACTGTTCGAATTTCGACGACGAGTTTGCTTCGTCTCTTGTTTGAGAGTGGCTACAAGATCTTGTGGGCTATCAGGGCTAGGCCGTTTTCTAGAGTTTGGAGTTTCCTTTGTGTTTACAAACGATTCTATTGTAGTTTCTGAATTGAGACTAGGTTGAGAGCTGGTTATCAAGGATGTCAACAATGATTCTGTATTATTATCCATGACCTCGGCCATCTTGAATTTTTTGTTTACAGGTACAGGTTCAATAGCGGAAAGAGTATTACACTGTTTCCTTCCAAAAATACCGTTAATTTAGTGTCAGTTCAAAGTACAAGTGATATCTCACCCTCTTGGAATAACATTTAGGTAATTAGCATGTAGTTATCCAGAGCATTTTCCTATTTTTTTCAAGAGGACTCGATTACCCTACCATTAACGTTGGCGCATGCATATGTGGCCCTGTGCTAGATAAGTTATGAGGCCCCTTACTTGGGCCCTGAAGGAGGTAGACCCGATAGGCCTACACCGGCAGTCAGGCATACATGCTCCGGAAAATTAGGAATAGTTAAAATATTACGTTATATTAGGTCAGACATGTACACTGTGTCTTCAACACATTAGAAGTTATTATATATTACCCAAAGCTCCAACCCGACCAACACTGTCTTACACAGGTCACATAATGAAACAGTCAAACTTGATAAAAAGAGAACAGACAGGGCAGTCATTACAGTCAACATCATGTAATTAAATCTAAACATCATTTAACGCAGTGGTTCTCGACCTTTTTCCACCCATGGACCTCTTTTACTCTTAATTTTTTTGGTGAACCGCCATAACCATTTGATGAAAAAGCTTATTTTATTTCTTACTAATAAATAATTCTAGGAATTTTATTATAGAAATAGTAAATGTATATGCTTTATTTGGAGTAAAACTAATTTAATGAAAATAAACCTGTACTTAACAATTAAATTATATGGATCATTTATGTACACTAGTAAAATAACACATAATAAACCATTTTAACATACAGTAAAAATAACATGGAGTTTCAAAAAAAAATATTAACCATACGCCATATTACTGGCAACATAATGACTAGTATTGAGACTGAGAATACATCTAACAAAATACCAAGACAGTATCCTATCAGTAACCTTGCCTGTAACCTTGAGCGCGAGTGAGAGCTTTTTGCTAGGACATAGTGCATGAGGACAGTTGTGTTTGCTGCTAGCAGGAGGAAGGGAGTCGTGGTGGCCCCAGTAGACGTTACTAACAATATGACAGTTTGTTATGTCAGTGTCAATTAAATCTGAAAGGAGCAAGTAGACTGTTGTTAACTTGTAGAACCCTTAATATCAGCAAGGACGAATAGCTTTAATATGGATAACAAAAACTTAAGATAACGCCATCATAAATAAACTGCTATTCAGAAAAAAAAAGGATATCGTGTGTATGTATGTATGTATATAATATCAGTGGTGGTGTTGCAAATATAGTTTACCAGAGTTGTGCACAGATAGATAATAATCAACAGGTATATGAAGCACAGATTCAGGTGCCAAGATGCAACAGTATCTTAAAGGCCGGTTCAAACGAGTATCAAAAGCTCAGGCCACTTCATCTTAATCGATGTACGGGTGAGCACACAGACCACAGTCCCAAGTCAACTCATCTTAATGTCTGTATATGTTGTCTTCAGTTTGGGCAAGATCTTGCTTTTGGATAGGTATTTCCACCCCTCACCTAATATTTCCTCATCCATTATTCTTATTTACACTTTATTTTATTATTATTACCACCAAAATGTTTATACTTTCAAAGGTTGCATAAATCAGATAACGACCAAATTACTTATTTAGGATTCACATTTGTATTAAAAAAGGAATAATTACCCCTTTACTTTGTTTCAAGTTGGAAAAAAATCTTGATAATAAATTTCGGGATTTGCTGCAAAAGTAACGTCAGTTTTTCTTCTCATTAGATTGCAGCTTCTCTACATATGCAAGGACTTGAAGAATAAAGTTCTTAAAGTTTATTTCTATCAATAGCTATTTTGGGCTACTACATTCTTCTATAAGTGTCCAAATTGAACAGAACACCGTCAAATTTAAAATTGGACCACGTAAGCATGAATCCATCTTCAACTTTTGTTCGCCAATAACCAGAGGCCCCTAATAATTTGGCTTCTATGCCACTGAGCCACTGTCATGACTGCCTGCTTTGTGGCACACTCCAATAGGCTATCAACTCATATGGTGTACATACAATTATCATTTCACTGATCTTTACAACGTAATCTAACTTCTGAGATTATTAAAAGTAGATTTAATTAAACTTGGGATACGGATTTATATAAGTTTAATAACTTGTTTTCGGATCCTCTTAATTAATTCATAGTCATTACTATTGTTGTATTTAAATTGTTGTACTATATTCATATGTATTGATTAATAAAATATGTTTACACTAACTCATTATGTCTGGAATTGCTCCAAAACAGAACGTTTTCAAATTTAAAATTGCACCACATAAGCAAAAATCCATAGTAAAACAATGTTTGGCAGGAAGATGGGGCCCCCCTGGCCAACTAGGCCCTGTGCTTAAGCACACATAAGCACAATGGTAAATCCGGCACTGCCTTTCAGTTTGGTTTTCATTAACGTTTATTTTACATGATAGAAATCTCGCCTCGGTGATGTAAATTTAGCGTGCTCGCATTGAGTGTGGTTCAGATCGTACATGATTTGTTCGATCTCCGGTCGCGTCAAACCGCGGACTATGAAATTGGTATTTGCTGCCCCTCCGCTAAGCACGCATCATTAACAAGAACAAAACCTGCTTGCCACAGAATCAGGATAATGTGTCCGATTGAGGAGACATGTCTACCTGTGTACTGTTATTTTCTCAGTGAAAAAAACATTTTACTGACCACTTTTGTATATTATCTAATTTATGCCTCGAGTATTCTAGCAGTGGACTTTTTAGTAAGTTTTTGTACACTTGCATATTAATTTCATGTGAACCAGATGTTAAACTCTTATGTTATTGAGCCTGTGATTTATTTAGCTTTATTGCAAGTGTCGAAGATTTGTATTCAGTGGCTTATAGCATGGGTTAGATGACATGCATTCGGAAAGTAACTGACAATGGGCTTATTGGGTGCCTCAGATCCAAGTGGGCCCAGAGATATCCCTGATTCTGGGGGTCTGAAATTCATATTCATTATGAGATGATAAATGACAATTAATTTGCAATTGTACATTTTTGTATTTGTATATTTGAACAGTTGTCTTACTTTGCCAACTACTAAAGGATCAAACACATTTTTAATGTCTATAATTCATTAAATTTGTGTATTTATTGATATTTTATATTGTATGGTATTTACATAAAACAGCATACTTCCTGAAACAATACAATAATTTTTCTTCCTGTTTACAAAATATCCTCTCCAGCGTATTATATTACCAGTTGTAAAGGCAGTCTGGGGACTTTTTACATCACACGGAACTTTCAATGACATACTTATGCTAGTTAATGTATTTTAAGCTTAAAAATAACACTACTTAAAACTCTACAGCTGAAAACTCTGGATTTCTTGCAGCAGACGATCATAATGAATGAGAATGCGCAATGGCAAATGATTAAAGATTCGGTGTTATTCGCTTTGAGTTCGGGATTTTCCGTTTCATTGTTTCACTTTATTTTTTTTTTTAAATCCGACTAGAGGTGTATTGTTCTGTATAACATTGCACATTATACAGTGGGGTAAAGCTGATGACCGTAACTGTAATTACGGTCATCCCAAAATTAGGTAAGAATCTTTTTGTCGATTAAATTGTTTCTATAATGTATTTTAAATGACACATGCATTACTACGATAGTATTCTATGAACTTTTCACAAGGAAATCACAAATTACGACTTGTATATGAAAGAGAAAATCCGATTTTAAAAAATCGTTAAGATGACTGTAACTGATCATAATTCGGCGGTGCAATTACGGTCATCTTAGCGATTTTTTAAAATTGGATTTTCTCTTTCATATACATTTTTCAGTCGTAATTTGTGATTTCCTTGTGATAAGTTCATAGATTACTATCGTACCAATGCATGTGCCATTTAAAATACATTATAGAAACAATTTAATCGACAAAAAAGATTCTTACCCGTAATTACAGTTACGGTCATCAGCTTTACCCCAGTGATTATAACTTTTCGACCGTTACAAACGAATCAAATTTTTAATATTTTTAAACTTACATGACTCTATTGATTTTATAATGGGTTTGAAGATTACTAAATCTGTCATTTAAATTGACAGTGTTCCGTACATATATATTTACCTGTAAATTGTATTTATAAAATATTTTCCGGATGGGTCAGGTGATTTATTAATCAGCGTCGGAAATAATATTACATACCATAGTGTATAATATTATCCGTATTAGCTCATTTGATGGATCGGGTGATTTATCAATGAGCGTCGGAAATAATATTATAGATGCGTATCGTGATTTAATAATCAGCGTCGGATATAATGTTACATACCCATAATATTAGCCGGATTATCTCATTTGATGGTTCAGGTGATTTATCATTAATCGTCCTTAATAGGCGATTTAATAATCAGCGTCGGAAATAATATTATGTACCTGTTTAAAAAACAAAAGAAATCAGGAGATCCCAAGCATAAAAAGAAATACAATATACAAAGAATTAAAAAGGCTAGTACAGAGGGAAATAAGATGGGCATACTGGAAGTACATTGAGGATATCATAACACCGGATCATAATGATGACAAACAACCTAACTGTATGAAGCGCTACTGGACATTTATAAACACAAAAGATCTGACGGAAATGAAATCCACTACAAAATGGAGGGTTATTACACTCAAACCCAGTTGAAAAAGCCAACATTCTAAACATCCAGTTTCAATCAGTATTCTCAGAGAAATCAGAAGTACCACAAGGATCCGTACTTGAACCAAGTTTATTCCTCTTCTACATAAACGACATGTCAGAAGGAATCCGCTCCAGTGGCAGAATAATCAACGAATTGATGGTGGTCGCATTCTGGTAGAAGTATTGTACACTAGCCTAGGATATATATATTCTTTTTATAGCAATGGAAAGTATTTTATTATAAAATATTTACCGTAACATAAAATTTAATATTAAATTCTTTCCACCGGATAAAATTTCAACCGGAAAAAATTATGTCTTACATGTACATCTTGTAATTTGTCTTTTAATTTATTTCCGGTGAACATGGCTTTGAAGTACTTCTACCATTAACGCTTCCTTCGGGAGCGTATACATATTCGCATTTCCTTTCAGCAATTTTATTGAACTATTCTTGTCAAAAATAGTATATTGTGGGAACAAACAAGGATTTATATATATATATATATATATATATATAAATCCTTGGAACAAAGTAATATGCGAGCGTTAGCGAGCTCTTTATGGTATAAAATGTGTACTTAGGATTATTTGACAAAATGGCTGGACATAGTGACGAATAAAAAAAAATTCGACGCTTTGTAAACACGTTCCGTGTAACACACTCAACTAATGAAGATCTTCTTAACATAAAGCGCAAAGGTGATCCTGAAGTCTCGTACCCTCTCTCGTACGTCCGATACCACTGAAACCCGGAACCCGTGTGTAATAAGTCATTTTGTTTGCTTGTTTTACTTATATTGATATTTTTTAATTTATTAAATCTCTTCTGACATACTGACAAGAATTTTTGTTTCTACGCGGAAGTTAACTTTTGAGATTTCGTAAGGAACGATAACTCGAATAAAGGAACGACAGCTCGATTGAATGAGACTAGATTCGGCCCTAAAAAATAGTCGTCCCCAATATAGCTCGGCCCAAAAAATCTCGACACTTTTTGATGCACTGGATGAGCGTGAAATTGCCATATAATTTTCAGATGCGCGAGCATTCATGGCCGTGCCGTTTCATATTATGCGAGCGTCAGCGAGCTCTTTATGGTATAAAATGTGTACTTAGGATTTTTTGACAAACATGGCTGGACATAGTGACGAATAAAAAAAAATTTCGATGCTTTGTAAACACGTTCCGTGTAACACACTAACACACTCCAGGCGCGTAGCTCCCTATGCGCTAACACGCAGTTGCGTGCACATCGGCGTGCTGAAAAAAAATAAAGAGAAAAAAAATCAAATAAATAAGGAATAATAAAAATTAAAAAAAAAGTGGAATTGTATCAATCGGCATTAGATTTATCAGAAACTTTCGATATCGTTGAAAATATGCCGAGGCGATGTGGAAGACAGACTACCAGAGCCAATCATCCTGTAGTCCGAGATTCCTCTGTCGTTTAACGGCATTGATAAAGTTGCTTGTAGCCGTTTTTTTCGGCTACAAGCAACTTTATCAATGCCGTTAAACGACAGAGGAATCTCGGACTAATCATCCTGCAGACACGCCAAAAACAGCATTGGAAAGTTTCTTTGTACTATGCGTTTATAGACCACATGATAATGGAATTGGAGTCGCGTCTGATAAATTAAGAAAATCGCTTCTATGCACAGTATCTGTTTCCTCGTGTTATAGGAAATATTACGAACGAACAAATCGCGACATCAAACTGACCTGACATGTAATTTAGACGAATTCAAGAGGGAGGTCGTTCGATGGCGAACACGCTGGAGTATAACACCTCGCGATCAGATGCCAACTTCACTTTGTGAGACACTTGATGTGGTAAACCCGGTGCTATATCCTTCTATAGATACCATCTTGTGTATCATGTTGACAATGCCGGTAACAAGTGCTACCGCAGAGCGGTCGTTCAGTGTACTACGTCGGTTGAAGACATATGTACGATCAACAATGAATAACGATAGGTTGTCATCGCTAGCATTAATGCATATCCATCGCGATTTCAGTGTGGATTTAGACAAAGTTATGGAGAAGGCCTTAACGAAACAGATTTTGGGCAATTCTAAGTAAATTCTGTCTAACAAAATCATGAAATCAATGTGTTGCTTATGTATTCAATTTACCCATGAAAACACCTCAGAACGCACCATTTTGCATCTAGTCAAAAAACAAATTCAGGTTTGGTTGCTTGCACTGCCAAAAAGGCTAGCTACCAGTCGGAAAGCAAACCCATGATTTCACCGTTATAGCTAGTGATTCTAAAACCACGCAGTCAGGGGGCGATAACCGCAAAAAATTCCCGCTAGGTGCCGCTTTACAAGTCCCGCAAAATTTTTCATTCGCGCCGTTGTAGGATAAACCTGAAATAAAGTATTAAATAGACAAAATTGTGATAGAAACGTGATTTCTATAAAATATATATATATTTTTTGCAATGACTGGCTATATCAGACAAGCGACCGAGGTTTATATTAGTCAAAAACGTGTTTCGAATCGTGCATTCTAAAATGTGTAAAAACACGAGGTTCGGTTTGTTTACATTTTTCGGCCAATGAAAAAGCTGACACAATTCTATATTAGGACATGAAATTGATGATACAGGAGTGATATAGCATCATCAACCAATAGTAAATGCTCTCTCAACTGGAAATTCCGTCACCCTGAATGGAAATCATTACTGAAAGAAAATTCGACGAGGCATGTTTTTTTTAATTTTCGCCTTGTTTTAGAGTAAAATTTGCCCATTTTGGTGTTCTCCCCCAAAACACCCATGTAGTGTGTATATGTCTGCCTTTTATTAGATTTATTAATATCTTTATATTTTAACCGAAAGTTTACAAGAAAACTACATTGTTTACATCAGATTACGCCCCCCCCCCCCTTTTCTCCCGTCTCGTCAATGCACTTTGTTTAGACTCCTTTCCCGTTTGCTGTACATATCTAATGTGGCGATTATTTCAAAGGCAATTGGTTTATCAAATATATTTAGGAATGCTGACTTTTAAGTTTTACCTGATTTTCTTCTGCAAATGAATTATGAATTTATGTGTAACAGGTATACAATGATTGAATGAATGTGACTCTAATTCTAAAAACAAAAACCAGCCAGTGTGTGTGTTATAAATAGAAATTAGGCTAAATTTGTTATCTGTATGTAACTGCATATATGATATTTAATTGATTAAACAACTGTAATTTGCAAGACTGTGATTTTACCATAGTTGACTAGTAGTTGTAATGCCTCCAAAAAACTTAACTGTTCTGAAGCCCACAGTGGCAGGGACCCTGGGCCCTGTGTTCATTGTCTGCAGGCAAAGCCATTTTATGCCTTACATGTTATAAAAATTTTAACAAATTTGTGAGGTCTGATGATTCTCTAAATGAACTTTCAAAAACTGAAGACTACCAGTTAACTAAATGTTTTCACAGTTTGATCAGGTGGAATATTGCAATGTAGACTCTGACAATATTGACCGTTATGTACTGTTTTATCCTGTTTTAGAATTTGTAGTCAGTGACTTTTTATCCAACAAAGCTTTATTGTTGCCAGATTTGTACAAAAAAATTGAAGATTTGTTGACAAAACAGCTTTAATTAAATCACTGAAAGAACCAGAAGACAAAATTGGTGAACCCTCTCCCATTAGAGGCAATAAATTCTCCCATTTAAGTTTGGAAGATTTCAAGGAAACGGGTGATGAAACCTTTGCATGGGAAAGTTTTGAGAAGAAATTGTCGGCTTACAGTTTTCTGAAATATTTGGTACAGGAAAATGATATACATGTAGATCTCCCAGGTCTTAAGACTTTTCTTTCATTTTCTGAAACTGACACTGAAAAATCCGAGTTTTGTTCAATTGAAGTTTTAGATGAGACAGCAGATTCAAAAGCCACAGTTTTGAAAACTTTGAATATTCCTCACAAAAAGTTTCAGATTGGGATAAAGCTTCAGTATCAAGTTGTTGTTGGGACAGGAAATCTTATGACCATTTAATCAAATTAAAATCAGAATATGGAGGTTCATTAAGCTGGGTTTTGCCATATCCTGGAGACTGGCACATACTTTTTTTTAATCTCATTTTCTATTAAATTAATAATTTATTGTACTTAGGATTTGTTCAACTTTCATAAAAATTTATGGACTTTTTACTGTTAATAGTTTATGGAAAAGAAATACACTTGAAAACTAATATGTACAGTCATCTGTCAAAAGTATTGGGAAATGTAAAAAATATCCCTATATAATCAACCAAAACCATATCTTTTTCAAAAAATTATTGTGAAATCATTTCTGGATAGATTGTAACAAATTTTACACCAAAACATTCGGAATTGTCTATATTTTGTTTGTTTATTTGCTCAAATCTTTATACGAGTGGTTTTTATTTGTACATAATTTTTCCATGATTGTTAATTTTTAGGATTTATTTTTAGTTGAAATATATAGGAAAATCAAAATCAATTTTTATTTGTTGTGTTTAAATTATGTACAAATAAAAATAACTCATAACTACATAATGAGTAAATAAACAATCAAAATATTGACAATTCTGAATGTTTTGGTGTAAAATTTGTTAAAATCTATCCAGAAATTACTTCACAATATTTTTTTTAAAAAAATATGGTTTTGGTTGATTATATAGGGATTTATTTTACATTTCCCAATACTTTTGACAGATGACTGTATACATTTTCTTTAAATATTTATACATTTTTTTTATCTTTATATTGAATTTTATTTTCATGCCTAGAAAAAAAATACACCAGTTCTGTTCATGATTCATCAAAAGGATATAGAAATGTTTTTTCTTGAATTGCTAGAATAAAACCGGTGGACGTGTAAATTTTAGTTGCCTATCCTTTCTTTTGGGGAAAGGAGACCATATATAAATGTTTGTATTTTCCTAAATTTGTAGTTAATTATATGCATATGCTATTAAAATAGCAGCCTGCATCAGCATTAACATTTGTGCACAGCGTGCTTTTAAGTCATTAGGTTAGTTCTAAATAGTAAATGTATTTTTAGAAATAGGGAAATTCATACGGAGTTATCTTTCTTGACTGACAATTTTTCTGAATCTGAATAATTTTCGGCACTAAAAGCTGACAGAAACTCTTATTAATGAATAAAAACGTGTACCAGAGAAACATTTCGTTAAATAAATATATAACCTAGCGCAGTGTGAAGTTTGGGAATGTCATTCTACTGCAAACTTAATATATTTGCATTTTATTTCAATGCTATGGTACGGAGTTATCTTTCTTGGTTGACAATTTTTCGGCACTAAAAGCTGACACAATTTTTTATTAATGAATAAAAACGTGTACCAGAGAAACATTTCGTTAAATAAATATATAACCTAGCGCAGTGTGAAGTTTGGGAATGTCACTCTACTGCAAACTTAATATATTTGCATTTTATTCCAATGCGATGGCGACATTCCATCGAGGGGGTCACCCTCTAAATCATCAAAATTTTAATAGTAATCTCCCGTTTTAACTCAAATCTAATAAACAAATCGTGGAAGTAATTATTGCTGAAAAGAAAACAATATAAGACGTTTCGATATTTTCTACGGTATAAATAAACGAGGTCTTTGTTCTACAATTTTCATGACCGACGAACATGTCAACGTTTTCAAATGAGAATCACGTGACCCGTGGTTTTACCAGCGACGCCATTAATGAGTTTGCTTTCCGACTGTACGCCCCTGCACTCGACTAATGAAGATCTTCTTAACATAAAGCGCAAATGTGGTCCTGAAGTCTCGTACGTCCGATACCACTGAAACCCGGAACCCGTGTGTAATAAGTCATTTTGTTTGCTTGTTTTACTTATATTGATATTTTTTAATTTATTAAATCTCTTCTGACATACTGACAAGAATTTTTGTTTCTACGCGGAAGTTAACTTTTGAGGTTTCGTAAGGAACGATAACTCGAATAAAGGAACGACAGCTCGATTGAATGAGACTAGATTCGGCCCTAAAAAATAGTCGTCCCCAATATAGCTCGGCCCAAAAAATCTCGACACTTTTTGATGCACTGGATGAGCGTAAAATTGCCAGATAATTTTCAGATGCGCGAGCATTCATGGCCGTGCCGGTTTCATATTATGCGAGCGTCAGCGAGCTCTTTATGGTATAAAATGTGTACTTAGGATTTTTTGACAAACATGGCTGGACATAGTGACGAATAAAAAAAAAAAATTCGACGCTTTGTAAACACGTTCCGTGTAACACACTAACACACTCAACTAATGAAGATCTTCTTAACATAAAGCGCAAATGTGATCCTGAAGTCTCGTACCCTCTCGCGTACGTCCGATACCACTGAAACCCGGAACCCGTGTGTAATAAACGTCATTTTGTTAGCTTGTTTTTATACTTATATTGATATTTTTAATTTTATTAAATCTCTTCTGACATACTGACAAGAATGTTTGTTTCTACGCGGAAGTTAACTTTTGAGATTTCGTAAGGAACGACAACTCGATTGAATGAGACTAGATTCGGCCCTAAAAAAAGTCGTCTCCAATATATCTCGGCCCAAACAATCTCGACACTTTTTGATGCACTGGATGAGCGTGAAATTGCCAGATAATTTTCAGATTCGCGAGCATTCATGGACGTGCCGGTTTCATATTAAGTTGTGGGAACAAGATATTATATTGAGGGAACAAAATTAAAAAAAATTATTCTCGCATGGCCTTAATCAGCCACCGTATAATCGTTACATGAAAGATAAATTATTTTAGCGACTAATCAAAATTGGGAACGTAGATGAAACCCCATGTCATGTCTATTTTTGGACATCTCCCGCCATTAAACTGGAACGTGACAAGGCGAAATATAATTGGTTCATTGTTGAGCTAAATCTATTTTCGTATAATGTATATTATAAGTTTATCAAATCTATTGTATGAAAATACCAAACCGAATTCACACTGAGGGTTTCCAAATGATAATAAAGTACAACAGGGGACTTGTAGACTGCATATTTCATTTCGAAGTTTTTAATACGAAACTATTTGACATTGACATTAATCATCATAACAATCTGGTCACATGACTTTGTTGATATTTTGATGTGTTGGAGAATGTGAAAGGCCAGAGAACAGGTAATTTCGGATTTAATGTGCATTTTCATTTCTTTTTTTAATTTTTAGTCTCAAAGTGTTAACTGTCAAATCATAATTTTAATTGTAATTTATTTGTCTAATGAATTATTGAAAGGAAAAGTTGAAAACGCAATAAATAGAATAGACAATAAAGTTTTTAATTACATCACATAGAAAAGCATAAAACAATACAATATCATAAATCATTATCATTTGTCCTATATTCACTGACATACACATTCATAAATTTGTCCCATGTAAGTTGAAGAAAATCATAATAAAGAACTGAATTTGTGTCAACAAGGTGATCAGAGGTGACTGATGTATAGTTAAGAAATAATTCATGGAAGCCATATGTATAAATTGTTTTTACCACGGGTAGGCCTTTATGTCACAAAGTTTTACCCCGAGCGTAAGCGAGTGGTAAAAAGCTGACATAAAGGCCTACCCGTGGTAAAAACAATATATACATATGGCTTCCATGAATTATTTCGATTCTAATATGTAAAAATCGGTAAAATGTCGTTATAAATTGTCGATGACGTCATAAATTACAATGGGTGTAGGTATATATTATTTTTACCACGCATTTGAAGGATGTCATATTAGAATATGCAATAATAGTGCCATAGCATGGGACTGTATAGTATGAAACAACCCAAACTACAGCTCGGTATGCTTCGACCTGATACTGAACACCACAAATCAATATAGCATACTCTCAGACGAAACATCATTTTCCAGTCCAACTAAAACCAACAATGTTAAACCTATACATGCCTCAACACCAATCAGAAACAGCAGCACCAAAGGTAGAATAAAAAGAGCCCCGATTAAAATCTTAAATATAAATTGCCAGTCGATCAAAACCAAGCAATGTAGAATGAACAATCTATTGAACAGCACAAAACCTGATGTACACATGTAGTAATATGCACAGAAACATGGATAGATCCCAGTATAGCAGACAATCGGATATTCCAGGACAACTATAATATATACCGTAAAGATAGGAAAACAACAAGAGGAGGGGTCCTGATAGCATTCAGTAAAGAATAACTGACTGAATCAGAACCAGAATACGACACTGAATGTGAAATCGTCTGGGTCAAAATAAGACTGGTTAACAGGAAAGACCTATACATAGCAGCCTACTATAATCCTAAGACCTCAAACGAACAACCTCTGGACGAACTGGAAAAAAGCCTAATTGGATTCAGCAGAAATGCAAATTCAAACCTAATTGTAGCTGGAGATTTCAACCTACCAGCATGGGAGTGGAAAACCAAAACTCTAAAAGAAAATAGTCCCTACTCCAAAAACCATAGCAAATTCATAGAGATCCTAGACAACAACAGCCTCATCCAGAGGGTGGAAGAACCAATTAGAGGAGAAAACACCTTAGACCTCATCTTAACAAATAACCCATCTACATTTATGAGAACAGAAACAATCCCAGGTATCTCTGACCACGACATCGTCTTTGCTGAAATTGACATGGCAACTAAAAAGAAAATACAAAAACCACGTAGTATACCGTTATACAAAAAGGCCAACTGGGAAAACATTAAAAAGGGTATGGCATCAACCCTTGAAAAGATGAGCTATTTTGACGAACATAATGCTAGAGTCATCGAAATGTGGGAATACTTTAAAAACCAACTCGACTGTGGAACTTACAACCAGATAATATTAGACTAAGTCCATCCATTCAAGCCTTGAAGTATTCTCTAAAATCAAATATATCTTCAAAACCATTTTATTATTATACTGGTAGTTGCCTTGGGCAAATTCTCCATTCCAGATTACGAATGCAACCAACATTTTTACCGTAAGAACATTGTCGACTCGCCTAACTGTATTTCACTATTTGTGGTTTAACTGAATCTACTACCCATTACTTATTTCACTGTCCGAGATACACTGCACAAAGGCAAATGTACATCAATTCTATTAATGTACCCATAAACCTGACAACAGAAATACTTCTTTTTGGATCACTCAAACTTGCTCCCAATCAAAACGTCGAATTATTCTTAGCAGTTCAAAAATTTGTTACCCGTTGTAAGCGATTCACTCCTTAAGGTCTTTTTTTGTCTTTTATTCTCTCTTTCATTGTTTCTTTATTTCTCTCTTGTGCACTTCTATTTCACCACTTAGTTCTTCCATCTAGTATTTAAAAAATTTCACATTTATATATATTCAGAATAACATTGTTTTTTATAATTCAAAATTTGATATTGTATAAACCTCAAGACCAGCTTGATTATTGTAAAGAGATATACCAGGGAAACGAATTAATATAAGTTTTTCTAAACTTGTTTTCGAATCCCTTTAATTATTTGTATTGTATCATATTGAAATTTATCATATTGTACTATATTTATTAATCAATAAAATATGTTTAAACTAAGAACTAGTAAAAAGTCACATACCACATAAAATGGCCAAACGAGGAGACAGCTCACCATGGATAACACCTGAAATAAAGAAACTTATACGAAAAAGGGACAGACTACAAAATGTATACAAATGCAAAAAGAAGTCAGGGAACAAAAAATCAACTGAAAAATTCAAGATCATCAAACGAAAAGTCCAGAGAGAACTCAGAAGGGCCTATTGGAAGTATGTTGAAGAAATAGTAACACCTCAGGAAGATGACAATCAATATAGTGGAATGAAGCGTTTTTGGACATACATCAAACATAAACGCACAGATAATAAAGGAATAGCACCAATGCGAAACAACAGACTTTTCCATTCAGAACCATCTGAACAAGCAACTATACTGAACAACCAGTTCCAATCAGCTTTCTCAGAAAAATGCAATTATATGAAACAGGAATTCCAAAATAAATGCCATATGGGAGAAAGCTATCAAACTGCGCAGGAGTACTCAAACTATTACAGAAGTTAAATCCCAACAAAGCAGCAGGACCAGAAAACATCCGGCCAAAAATTCTAAAAGAACTGGCACCAGAAATAGCACCAATCATGACCATAATATTTAGGAAATCACTGGAAACAGGAGAAGTACCACCAGACTGGTGATCAGCTAATGTCAGCCCTGTCTACAAAAAAGGTGACCGTCATAAGGCTGAGAACTATAGACCAATCTCACTCACATGCATCTGCTGCAGACTAATGGAATACATAATCACTAGCCATATAATGAACCACGCAGACAAAAATAACATCCTGTATCCATTACAACACGGCTTCAGGAGCAAAAGATCTTGTGAAACTCCCTTATCGAATTCATTGATGAAGTAACAACCAATATGTCAGCAGGTAAACAAACCGATGTACATTATGGACTTCTCAAAAGCATTTGATATAGTCAGTCATGGTCTTGTTGTTCATAAGCTTGATCACTACGGAATCCGTGGAAAAACTAATACATGGATACAAAACTTCCTGTCTGATAGATCCCAAGCTGTAGTTGTTGACAGAGAATAATTCAGCTATATCGATGTAGACTCCGGAGTACCTCAGGGCTCTGTACTAGAACCATCATTGTTCCTTTTCTACATAAATGGCATGCCGTGCGGTCTCAAATCAACTGCAAGATTATTTGCTGACGACACTATAGCCTACCTGGCAGTAACATCAGAGGCTGACACAGTAGATCTACAATCGAACCTCAACAAACTCGGAATATGGAAGAAAAAATGGAAAATGGAATTTCATCCATATAAGTGTAACGTACTGGCCATCAGCAAAAAAGCTAACCTCATCAAGTTCGAATATAAACTACATGGCCAGACTCTAAAGTCTGTGAATAATGCAAAATACCTTGGCTGTCTCATTACATCAGACCTCCGCTGGACAAACCACATCAACAGCATATGTGCAAAGCCAACAAAACACTTGGATTCCTGCATAGAAACCTAAACATCGGAACGACAAAACAAAATGCGTACAACTCACTTTTAAGACCTATTATAGTTGAATACGCATCGACAGTATGAGACCTGTATGTGCAAAAGGACATACATACCCTTGAGATGGTCCAGCGCAGAGGAGCCAGATACATTTGTAACAAACATGGGAATAGATCCAGTGTAGACACACTAAAATGGAAAACCCTACAATGTAGAAGGAAGGAAGCAAGACTCAAACTACAAAACAAAGAAGTAGCAATTAGTACGGAGAACAGACTAATACCACTAAGTCGATTTACCAGCAACATGCACAACCTCTCGTTTCAAATACCAAATTCCAACAGTGATTACAGAAAGTTCTCATTCTTCCCGCACACCATCAGGGATTGGAACTCACTTCAACCAGACATTGTATGCGCCGGATCACATACCACTTTCAAGTCGAAAGTGGCTGCCATGAAAGACTAGATGTAAACAAGTGTAAATAGTTTTTAACTGTTATACTACTGCCAGCTGGCAGTATTTTATAAATTTGAACTGTGCACGCTTTCGACATGGCATAACAATCAACAAGTTGATGGTGGCCATTATGAGGCAGAAGCAGAAGACTGTTAATTACATATTTATCTTCTATGTATTTATTAGATACCAAATTATTAATTGGTGGAAAGAGTTCCTTATGGCACCCCCACCCAAAAATAGTATAATTGCCCGAACCATAACTCTAACCCTGACCCTAACCCTAACCTTTTATGATCAAAATCATTAAATTAATATGCTTATTTAAATATACAAATTCCATAGATTTTTGGGTGGGGGTGTCATAAGGAACTCTTACCAAAAACCATTCAAATATTTCTATAATATGCATACCCTTTCTGAAATAAAAATCTGCCTCTCAGAATCCTTTTCATCATTCTCTTATACAGAGTGGCATCACATTAATATGTAATTAGCCAATCAATGATTAGCATTTGTGGTTTGAAGAAAATATTTGGAGGTGAAGCCAAATATAATCCTCGGGATTCTACATAGACTTCAATGCCAAATAATTAGGTATGCATATTATAGAAATATTTGAATGGTTTTTAATAAATTCGTAATTGTCTTAAGAACTGCCGACTGCTTCTCAAATAATTAGCAGTAGTAATACAATGCTTTCATTTTTTAGGCCAGTGTTCACTGATCATCATACAATTCTATAAATGTTGTATCAATTTGAGAAATGTCTCTTAATTGTTTCTAATCTCATAATTTGTTTATTTCATCAATTAAATCATTTACAATCTAGATACATGTATCTTTTTCAATCCCATTTTTGTTTTGCCTACGATGAAAGTGACAATTATAGGTGTCAACTTTCCCTGTTGCTGGGGCAACATCACTAACAATGTCTGTAATTAGGCCATTTTCCTCTAGATATATTACATGTAGCAGGAACATGTCACCTGACCTTGAACTCATTTGCACAGTCTACTAACTTTGTTAAATTTACGTTCTTTGTGATTAGGTGAGTTTCTCTAATACCATACTTGTAACCTATGTGAGCTATATACAATGTATATAACCATATTTGGTTCATACATTGATGATGGAGGGTGCATATTCAGGTCTATGACACTTTAGTTTAAAGTTATTGAATTAGTTTATTTTCTGAAAAATATTTTACACAAATATTGAAACAATTTGCATGGGGCAGGCAAGACATAGATCTGTCTATGCTTGTTATTTTTAGCTAATATTTGAGTTACATGTAGTAAGACATCCACACTTGCCAGTCGTACAAAATGTACATGTATGTTACATGACGAAAAACCTGTTTAAAATAAATAGTTAACACATTCGAGGTACAAAAATTTGCATAAATACACATATGAGATTCTTAAACTTTGTCTATTTGACTAATGCCACAATGTAACAGAATACTAATAACTTATTTGTTTATTTATTTACAGATTGTAACATATTGTATATTACTCTGATAGTACATCAGTAATGTCGGAGGAATCAAGCAGCAGTAATGACTGGGCTTTAGTAACACATGAGGGTGAGGTGGAAGATGAGGTACTTACATTGGCATCATAGATATACAGTAGTCCCCTCTTATAAGGTCACTCCCACCATTATCCATCCCTCTCAATATCAGATCATATATTTCAGATGCAATGATAGCAAAATACTAGCTTATTGCCCCCTAATGAGTGACCACCTCTCTTGTTAGGCCAGTTTTTCCATGTAGAATGGATGGCCTTATTAGAGGGGGACTACAATTATATATATATTTTTTCCATGAACATTTTCATCAGTTATAGAATAAGATGGTCAATCTTGATTCATCTATATGTAATAATAACTCTATATTCTGATCAATAATATTTCCCTTTTTATGAACGATTTCTGCAAAGGGAGATAAATCAGGAATTTGTTTTCTTCTTTGCATATTTTTCATAAAATTTATGATGTTTAAATAGCAATTATTGTTAGAAGATTCAACATGTAGCAACAACAACAAAATTACTGGTACCAATAAATTGTTTATTGTCTTCAATTTAAAGTCATGAAAATTAAATAACAAACTAATAGTTAAATCAACTCTGCTTTATACTTGAATGTAATCTAATTAAAATTCGATCTCTGCTCTTTCTCCCTATTTTCTATCAGTTGTTTACTTGGGAGATCTAAAAACACTCTATTAGGGGTTACATCAAGGGTCAACATGAACACGCATTTGGTTTCTATCGGATGCATTCCAAAGCACATATGCTAGTCTTGTCTGCTGGATTTTGTAGAAGAATTGCTAATTGGTCATTTTATAATACATTCATGTTAACCCCTGATGCAACTCCTAAAGGAGCATTTTTAGATCTCCCACATGACGACTAGTAAATTACTGATAGAAAATATGAAGCAAGTGCGGAGATCTAATTTTAATTAGATTGTACTTGAATGTTTTATGTATTTTGTCTTCATAATTTTAGAGTGAGGATGATGGATCTTGTTCTGGAAGTTCCATAGAGATGTTGACATCTGATGAAGATATTGATGTTGTGACTTCATCACATGGACATACTATTTCTGATTCAGGAAGAGATCCAGCTGGCCCATTCTTTGTTCTCAGGCTAAGGTCAAATGGTAGGTATTATGAAAAGAAAATTTTAACAGTGATGGTGATTGGTCAACAATTCCACCAATATCAGCAAAACGAGACAATCACCTCTCAACTCACTGAATACAAAAAGAGATCATGACATACGAAGGTCCTGGCTTGGTTCGTCCATCTAAATGTGGCAGAGTTAAACCGGTTAATGGGATCCCAACCCTCTCCTCTTGATAATTGGATCTCCAACGGCAATACACTCATATAAACCGATGATAAAAAACCTACACATATTCTTGTAAACTCAAAAAGACTCCCATACTATCACAAAAATGAATGACAACATAAACATGGACAGTACAATAAGCAGGTCAATGACAGACTTACTGTGATGCTAGTGATAATGTCAGGCTTCAAAACTGCTGTTATTCTTTATATACTATGATGAGAATGATCTTGGGATGGTTCTTTGCAAAGTACAAGTATGTGATTTTTGTGCTGATAGGAAATTCAAGGTGGCTGCAATGTCATAATGAAATAAAGCTTTGGAACCAATAAACCACTTAAAAGGAAACTTTGCTTGAATATTCCATGGATCGTCTTCTACTATTTCTGGGCTGATCAGAAATGTGGAGGAATTCTATATTGGGACATAAAGTGTGACATCAAAGTAAAAAATTAAAGTCCTTAATTAAAAGATCCTTGAGAGTTTTTGCAAAGCAAAATGTCTATATTTTCATCAAATAGCAATGGTAAGATATATTCTGTACCCATTTTCTCATAATTTTGTGATGCATCGGAGTGTCCAATGTTTGTTGCATTCATAACATGGTGTCCAAATGCAGCTTTTTATAGACTGTTGTATATATTTAAAAGACCCCTTTTGTATTCAGTAATAACCTTATTTATTATATAGATAGGTGTGAATTATGGGGATTTATCCGTGAAATAAATTCCGGTATTTTCACATGTGAAAATATCATATTTTTTTTCGCCGGAACTACTTTTACATAACTATAAGTGTAGTGGTTACGTCCCTTGTTGTGTTACAGTGAATACACATACGATTGTAAACTGAAAAAATTCTGTGAAATGTCTTTGACGACTTTGGCACAAGACGTCATATGAAGACTTCCAGTTTGAGACGTAAAGATTATATGTTATTTGGCTTCGTGTACGCTTCAATTTTGATCAAATTGAACTAAAATAAGTTTTCAAGGTAAGCAGTTTAATTATTTTTGTGCATTGTTGTAAATTTGGCATGTAGAATTTCACATTTTCAAGATGGCAGACCCTTCCAGCTGAACCCCTTAGTATCATTGCTCGTAGATTCACACGCGTGGAATGAAATATACAAATAACAAAAATAATATATCAGAAATTTTGAAAGTCTGTATAATAAACAGTATAACTAAATCATACATTTTGAATATCAAAATAAGACCACTCGTGACCGAATACGCATTAACAATTAAACTTGTGGGCAGAACAAGTTCCGCCCACTCGTTTAATCCTTTTGCGTACTTCGGTCACTCGTGGTCTTATTTTGATATTCAAAATACGATTAGTTATACTATATATAACAGATGTAAAATACGGTTAAAAATTTAAAAATAAATATTCATATCTTCGACTTAAGAATGATTAATCATGTGGACACTGTTACATAGGAACACTTGTAACCTTATACATAAATAAATTTGATTTTATATCTTCCCGAGAATATACTAGCAGGTTTTAATCATCATAGTATTGATATGGCTGTGTTTATACACTTGAAAGTAATTTTGGTAACTTTATCTT
This sequence comes from Bathymodiolus brooksi, assembly GCA_963680875.1. Lineage (NCBI taxonomy): Eukaryota > Metazoa > Mollusca > Bivalvia > Mytilida > Modiolidae > Bathymodiolus > Bathymodiolus brooksi. Next base: position 97,219,646 of record OY804577.1, on the reverse strand, counting down.
AGTATCTTCAGTGTATGGTAGTGAAAAGAAAAAAAAAGTGTTGTGACAAGAACACCAATAGCACCACTAAATACTTTATTCTTAAACTTTTAATCGTCTAATTCACTGGAGTTTCACTGGATAGTCTGAAAAGGAAAGAAAATGACATTGCAGGTAATCATTACCATAATGTGAAGTTTCACAAGATATTAGAGTGAAAACGATCAAACGTTGCGTTCGTAGCATAGGACTACAACAGTGATTCGCGACTAAGTTGACTAGAATGAAGATTTTTTTGGAAAATAACAGATTAGTGATTATTTTTTTTATTTCACAATGTAAATAAATGTACTGAGAAATTGCCTGTAAGTCGTCTTTATCTCAACATATACATGAAGTTTAAAAAAAACGTTGAAATCATGGTACATGACTTACCAGTTGCGTTCATAACTGTCCACCATTATCGAGACGACAACACATTATTGTGAACTACGTCGCAGATTTCTGCGAGATGCCCAGTTTTGCGTGACGTTGTGGAAATTCCTGTACTAACAATAGATTAAGATACACTAGGAAGTGTCACGGCTTTCACGATTCTATTATTGGCCAACGTTCTGTTCGTAACTTCATGACAACAATTTCGAATCCCAAAATAAAACCTCGATTTCACGATTATTATAGGGACCATCTGTTCAACTTTTTATTAAAATAACTCATCCCTGTTAGTTTTTTTCAATACACACTGATAAAATTAATTAAATCATTCTGAATCATCGTAATGCATACAATTCGTAGATACTTTTGAAGGACACCATTGGTTATGAACAAAACATGAAACTTTTGGAACAAAAATATATATTCCTCCTGACGAAAAAAGAATTAATTCATTAAATACAAAAGCTTTATAGCAACCCATGTTGCAAATGTCACAAATTTTGTGGATTTTGTGGGGGAAAATGATTGTCAAACATCAGTTTTTTCACCTTTTCAGCAGATTTTTTTAGCTTTATTTCAATGATGTACATGTAGATATAGGAAAACTTTGGACTATACATGTATATGTAATGTAATGTGCATTGATTCACAATAAGAACTAAAGCATTAAGTCAGAAAAAAACATTTTATTGACAACTTCTCCATTTGTCCCAATACTGAATTCCTCCACAATTTATCTAAATGGTTCCCAGTGCAGGATATAGTTTAACAGAGTTCCATAAGGGATTTGTTTATTGATATAATTATTAACAGTATTTAAGTTCAATGCGGTCATTTTTGACTTCACTCAATACATGTTATTTATTTTGTTCACATGTACATGTCTATTTCAGAATTCTTGGCAGAATCTGATTCTGATGAAAAAGATGCTCCAGTTAAGTCAGTTTCTAAAGGTCAAGGAAGTTCAACCTCTTCTCAGAGTGGAGAAATAACAGAACCTGAGCTCTTGCAACCAGTTAGCACTGATGATGAGACAAATGATAACCAAGAAGTTTCGAAAACAGAACTAGAAGAAACAATTATTTCCTCTAATTCTGCAGAGGAAACCACTGTTGTGGAACCAGTAGTCAAGGAAACGGTTGCTGTTGCACAGATTTTTTCAGGAATTTCTTCTTCAGTAGATTTTGGAACTCATACTGTAAAAGATGACAAGGACAATACATCTTTTCCAAGTTTGTCTGGTAGTACTAGTAGTGCATTTTCGGAAGAGATAATTCCTGATGTCCTACTGGATGTCCTGCAACCAGTAGAAACAGAAACCGAAAACCAGAGCATTAACATTGTCACAGAGAAAGATCCTACACCTACAGAAGACAGTGAAAATGTAAATGGTCTATTGCTTGCAAATGAACAAGACTTGCACACGAGGGATGATTTAGGTAGTGAAACAAGCAGCTTAAGTTCCAATTTCTCTCTACTCAATGAGACTGAATGCAGTAATGGAGAGAAAGAAGTCATCAGAGCTGATTGTATTGACGATGTTAAAGATAATGATGAAGAAGATGAATTTTTGATTTTGGAATATGGAAATAGTACAGACCTAGACAGTGAGCATGATAAGACTATCCTACTGGAACAGCAAGATAATGTGTCTACAGGTACCAGTATTCAGAAGTTAAATCTAAATGATGAGCTAATTTTGCAATAATTGTTGCTTCTGTCAAAGTCTGTTAACTTTTCACATTTCAGTTTTTTTCTAAGAAACCACTGAATCAAATGGAAGCGAAAATACCCACATGGGAACAATCCTCAACATTGTTTATGTGTTTGGGAGTTTTGTTCTATTTAGAAGTTCAACATTAATTGCTGTTAGTGCCAACATTATGTGATCAAGTTTATTGGTGATTTTCTCTTAGTCTCTCTTTACTATTTCGGTTTTTTCCACAAATAAAACTAGCTCTCATAGTATATAATTTTAAAAACCACATCAACAAATCCATTATTTTACCTCCCCCCACAACGAAGTTGTAAGAGGGTATACTGGTTTCACCATGTCCATCTGTAGACAAATCCTATGTCGTACGATAACTTGAGTTGTGTTTCTTAGAATCTTTTAAAATTTTATCAGCTGTTTACTGGTGAAGAGAGGAGGATCCCTTTCATTTTTGACGATTTTCAATTTTGCCGTTCCAGAGTTATTGGACTTGATATGACAGAAAATAGGATTTTTACCCTATGTCATATGATAACTTGAGTAGTGTTTCTCAGAATGTTTTGAAATTTTATCAGCAGCTTACCGGTGAAGAGAGGAGGGTCCCTTTCATTTTTGGTCGGAACAATCCGTAATGTTTTGGTTATGGAAATAGGTTAGACAGATGTGGGGAGCAGGGGGTATATCTTAGTGAGCTGTGCTCACAGTAATACTAGTTCTAATCCAAATTCAATACATATCAGAAATGTTAAAAGGAAAATGGACATGTAAACAGTAATATTCAATTTATTACTGTTTACATGTCCCTTTTCCTTTTAACATTAAGAAATTGAAAAGCAATAATTACCAATGTAGGAACAATTACAAAATTCAGTAAATTTTTTTTTAGAGAAACAGGCAAATGGTGATACCCCTAACAAACAAATACACGACCACTCACTTTCGTTGCTGGGTTCCTGTTGTTGTTTATGAAATATAATTGATAAATTAGATGCTGTTAAATTTTAATGGTAAAATATCACAGATATATAGGAGACCTATGATCTACTGTAGCGGTCAGTTTTATTGGTAGAGGAAAGTGTAGTACCGGAGAAAACCACTGACTTGCCGCAAGTCACTGACAAACTTTATCACATAATGTTGTATCCAGTACACATCGCCATGAATGGGATTTGAACTCACAACTTTTGTGGTGATATGCAATGATTGCACAGGTAGTTGTAAATCCAACTACCATACGATCGCAACCACGACGGCCCCCCTATTTATATACACATGTGTCTAATGAATAAAATATCACATCAGTTTTACATGTTATTTTTACTTTCAATTTTTTAGTAGGGAATCTAATATGAATATTTAAGTCACTTTTTTTACAGATGAAGCTTGTAAAAACAGCAATAAGCAGTTAGATGAAGGCCCTCCAGTGGTGTATAGAATGTCTAAACAAGCTAAGCCTAAAAGAAATGCTATTTTTGAAGCTAAAGTTGTAATTTTAGAAGCTGTCAGTTTTATGATAATTGCTGTTGGTTTATTTTCGCTGGGATGTTATGGTAAATATTTTATATATATATATATAAACGTCTAAAATGTTAGCACAACGATATCAAAAAAAGATGTTAAAATGTAACAAAAATAACTATAAGTCTACAAAAAGACTATAATTATAATTAAATCGACTGATATTTCGCTTGACCGACAAGCTTTATCAGCATATATATATATATAGATACTTTTAATATGTTGAAATTTTAGTACAAATATGGGATTAGGGTTGTGGTGCTTATCGCCACTTTCAGCAATATCTGAGTTATATTGTGGTGATCAGTTTTATTGGTGGAGGAAACCAGAGTTTACCCAGGTAAAACCACCAACCTGTCGCAAGTCACTGAAAACTTTATCAAATAAAGTTGTATCAAGTACTCCTCACCATGAACGGGATTAATACTCACAACTTTAGTTGGGATAGGCACTGATTGCATAGGTAGTTGTAGATCCCACTACCATATGATCACGACTGTGACTGCCTCTAGTACAAACATTTATACACAAGAGGATGTACATGTAAGTAAACATCAATGAATGCACTTCAGTAGTCCTTTTTTTTCTTTTTTTTTCTTAGACCTTTAATTCCCTTTTCTGATATGTCACGAAAAAAGGTAAATCGCTATCCCAAAGCATGTCCATTTCAGCTGACCTTTTATTTAAAGTTAGATCTGACCAATCAGATGATGCGTTACTTCAAGGACAGTATATATATATATGTGTACTTTGTTACTATTAAATGTCAGATATTTAAAAGCAAGTTTTATTTTATTTTATAAGTATTTAAATCGTAAAGTTGTGCATCTTATTCATCAATCATGGCTGTTATTACCAACATTGAATTGTTGAATTAATAGATTAAATAGATGGAATTTTGCCTCCCTTCAAGGCACTACTATTCTTCAATTCAATGTCGGTATGTATAACCACATAATGCATTTCTTATGGACACGGAACGTTTGTTCTGTACATGCAGCATTTGGATTAAGGTACGTAGCCACCAATCAGTCTAGTTTTACTTCCAAGATTTGTGGTGCTGCAATTTGATTGTACGAGTCAATGTCAGCTGAATGTGAACCCTTATATGATTGCATTACATGTAAATCTTTATTCGTGGCATATCATGATCAGGAGGAGCAATTTTGATTGATTGGTGTTTAACGCCAACTTTAGTAGTATTCCAGCTGCCGTCATCGTATGAGTTTGAATCTCGATCAGGGCGAGGTGTTCCTTTGCACTGATTTCTGGAAGCAGGTCTCAGTTTTTACTTAAAAAAACAGCTTAAATTTGACAAAAAGGTTGGGACGTAATTCCTTATTTTGATTTCAATTCTATTAAGAAGTTCAGACCTGATCTCACACTTCACTTTCATTCATATTATGTACATGTACATGTAGTTAGGACCTGTTAGATTCTTTACATTTCATATCTAGGTGTTTCTCTGTCTGATGAATTATGGAATCAATGGACAGATACAAGAAATCAGCTTGAAGTCTTCCACGCACATTTTGCAAAGATGAAGAATTGGAAGGATGATTTTGATAAGAAAGCTTTTGAACCAGAAAATATTGATTGGAGAAATTACTTTTCTGTCGATCTAAAGGTGAGAGTTGAGAAAATGTTGATAGGAGAAATTACTTTTCTGTCGATCTAAAGGTGAGAGTTGAGAAAATGTTGATTGGAGAAATATAGATTCTTACTTTGTTGTGAGTGAATTATCGGAGTTCTCTAATCGAGGTATTCCATAATTTAACTACCGAGATTGGAGAACTCCGATAATTCACTCACAACAATGTAAGAATCTGTTTCTCTAATTTTTTTAAACAACAAAATTTAAATCGATATGCAAATTCTCCCAACCTTTATACCGCCCCTTTAGTCTTTCCTTTGAGAGATTGCTACGCATCCTGTTACCATGGTTGCAAAATGATATAGATGTTTCAAATATTTAAAGGAAACCAAATAAATTAATAACTTTTGATATTTTATAACGACATTATTTAACGAAACAAAAATATTTTTAAATTTGTCTATATTTCCTGAAAAATGAGATGTCCAACGAAATATTTGCACGGACGGATCTCCAATTATAATAACAACAATGGCGGAACAGCTGAAACCGATGAGTCATCTGATTCATATATTTCAGACTGAAATAAATGCATAAGCTCCTCGGGTACTGTAGGAGGTGAGTCAGAATTTCCTGGATCATTTGATACCTCAGGCTCAGTTAGGACGTCAAACCTGTATCTTGCTTCAGTGAACATTTTTCCATTCTCGAGTTTGATCTCCCATAATGGGAACACAAAGTTTTCATTTTTCCCTATTGTGATCCCCTTTTCACCCGAGAGAAGTCTGACTCTTTGTCCCCTTTCCAAAACTTCGTTTAGGGACATCTTTTATTTTGCAGACGACACGATCACGATTTTGTTTACACGGAACCAAGGAAGCTTTACGTGTATCCATGTATCGAGTAGGCTAAGTCCGAAACGTTCGAATGCCAACTGTTCTGTTCCCGGCAAATCCCTTCAAACAGGGCGCACATCACAGCAGTAAAACGTTTAACCACACGCATCACGAAAATGGAATTAAGTTACTTTTTACATGTAAATGGTATTTAGGCCTACAATATCTTTCAATATTTTATAAAATGATCGATCACAGTTGGAGAGAAAGTAGTCCCGACAGAATAAAAATTGACCAATCAGGTGCCGAGAACAGTTAAATTCACCAGTGAGGAGAACAATTTTTTCACAATCGGTTGTGAATTGTGGAAATAATAAAAAAAATTAGAGAAATTACTTTTCTGTCGATCTAAAGGTGAGAGTTGAGAAAATGTTGATTGGAGAAATTACTTTTCTGTCCATCTAAAGGTGAGAGTTGAGAAAATGTTGATTGGAGAAATTACTTTTCTGTCCATCTAAAGGTGAGAGTTGAGAAAATATTGATTGGAGAAATTACTTTTCTGTCGATCTAAAGGTGAGAGTTGAGAAAATGTTGATTGGAGAAATTACTTTTCTGTCGATCTAAAGGTGAGAGTTGAGAAAATGTTGATTGGAGAAATTACTTTTCTGTAGATCTACAGGTCAGAGTTGATAGCTATTGTATTGGTCGGGCTAACAACTATCTTGTAATTTTTAGTATATAATTCTATATGGTAGTATTTAAGATACAGAGAATCACATTGGTGGTGTAATGATTAGTGTGATAGATCGTGGGTTCGAGCTCCGATCAAATCATACCAAAGATTAAAATTGGTATTTGTTGCTTTTCCGCTAAGAATGCAGAATTAATGAGAAAGAGCAAAGACAGGTTGGCTCGGAATCAAGATAATGTGTCTTTGCGGGGACTGTTGTTTCATTGAGCTAGCACTATACAATTCAACTAAGCGTGTTGGTCTAGTACAAAGCGGTCCTCGCCGTCATCTGAAAATTTACTTGTTCTCGCCATGATATAGCTGAAAAATTGCTGAGTTGGCATTAAACAACAATCACTCACTCACTTGAAATACAGATGAGGCTTCTTTGAGGTTGCTGATCACTAAAAAAAATAAAGAGATATTTCTTAAAATATTTTTATTAAATTAACAAATATTATTAATGAAATTGCAGGTTACTCTTTGTAATAGGTTGTTTTAATACCCTTTCAGATGAAAATCTAACTTTAAATCTGCAATATTGCATGTTGAAAAAGACTCTTTTGGAATGATGCTTTGCAGAATTTGGCTTTTTGTGATTTGGAGATGATATTTTAATGATTGTAAAGGGAGCTTTTAGCTGTTTACAGTTTGATCTTGATGAAATGGTATAGATATGCAGAAATATTATCATTGACACCACCTTATTGTTCATTTTAAAAACTTTCATCAGTAATTTTGACATTTTTCCTTTGATCTCGCCGATTGGTATTGATTTTATCAACTGACTGACTATGATTCAGAAATTATCGGTTAGTGTGATGTCAAACACATAATGATGTCAGCCATAAAAACACTAACGTCGGTTTTGAAGGTCTCGCCATACATCATTTATAGTATCAAAGCCCATAGTATTGGACTCTCTGTGATACTAGTGATAATATCTGTCTCTATCTTCAAAAATATAATTTTTCAATATTTATTGTGACCAAAAAAAAATACAGATTGATATTGCCAAATATTAAAGTATTTCACTATATATTTTCTAATTTTACAGGAAAGCTGCCTCCAAAAAGAAAGTAGCAGAAACCTTGACAGTGAACTAATTGAGTATGAAAATGACATGGCTGATCTTTTGATGAATACTATTAATAAAGTAAAGGGAGATAAACAGGCAGAAATCAATGAAGCACATGAAAAATTAAAGGATCAAGTAAATATTTTAAAGAAGGAAAATGTTGATCTTCAAAATGAAATAATTGAAAATGGAAAAAGGAAATATTTACTTGATGAGCTAGAGGATGAAAATTTGGCCTTGATTAAGAGAATTAGTGATATTGAGAGTCAGCTTATGGAAGCCCAAGACCAGAGTTATGTTTTGAACCTACAGATATCAAAAATGGAGAAAAAAATGGATGCAAGACTTAGCAATGATGAAGATGTTGGAACTTTATTAAAGAAAAGGCTAGAAGAAATGGAAAAAGAGAAGAAATATTTTGAAAATCAAATTGGTGATCATGAAAACACCATCGCCAGATTTGAGATAGAAAATGAGAGGAAATCTAAAGAGTTGTTAGAGGCTGAAAGCTGGAAGGTTGAAAATGTAGAATTGAAAAGAAAATGGGGTGTGCTTTCAGTTAAAGTGCAACATCTTGAAGCTGAACTTAATAATGCCTATAATAAAATCCATGAGTTGAGATCACTACCAGAAGAACAAGCAAAGGATGCCATGGTGATGGCAGACAAGGAAAGATTGGAGGAAGAAAATAAGGAACTCCAGATCAAGCTAGCTGACCTAGAAAAAGAACATGGGATACTTGTTCAGAATTATGATAAGAGTTCAGAGGTAAACCAATTCAAGATGAAAATGTATAGTTTAGAACCCATTGTTTTATCCAACTCTTTCGTGAAACCTCATGTATTTGTTACTAATTTAGGAACATTAATAGTAATTGAAATGGTTTGAATTCTAAATGTTCACATTTTTGTAAGGTTGATAGAAATTTTCCTATTCATCCTATTTTGATGTGTTTTTTGCTTTGAATTGATTGTGTTTAGAGCTTGCTGGATATGTCGACATATTTCCTCGATCTCTCATGGTTTCTGGAATAAATTTGACTGAAAGGGCCCACGTAGTGCCAATATCCAAAATTAGAATTTTCATATTTTTTATTCACTTTTAATGCATTCATTTTACAAAATGCTCAACTTTATGAGTCTTTTATGAGCAAATAAAGAGTGGTTAATGAGTAATAAAAAAATGAGATATTACATATGTATGGAAGACGGACTAAAATTGGGCACAGATTCTGAAATTTCGTATATTTGGAAGGAATGCTCAATTTTTATTTAAATTCATCTAATATTGATGCATTTTTAAAACAAATTTGGAATTGATTGTAGCAAGAGCAGTAAAACTAGTGCAGCAAGAAGCCCTTGTCAACTTGCTGCCGTCTGTTATATATATGTTGATATGTGTAATTGTTTTTCATTGTGGATTATCATGTGATGTCCAGGATTATTTTTTTTTGTTTTGGTTGGTTTTTGGATGGATAAATAAATGTCGATTGTATGTAGACTTCTGTAATATTTAAAGCTAGTTCCCAAAATAGGATACAGTATTAATTACATGATAGAGAACCTAAAGAATAAACTTTTTGGAGCATTGATAAGTATTTTTTCTATCAACAAATTGTCAGTATTTAAAGATTTTTGATTTTTGTTAAGATGTGACCTTCATGGATGAGAAGATGTAAACCCTTCATTACAGGTCGTATTATGCTGTACCCGTCTCAGCTCTTTATTCCTTTTAATTTTATGTAATTGGCTGGTTTATTATATTTAGAAGTATCATACATTGTATCTTATGGACTAAAGATCAAGGCTATTACTAAAAAAAGCTCCTTTTATCATTGTAAGCCTATGGGGAAATAACAATTGGACCTATGCAATCAGTGCCTATCAACACTAACGTTGTGAGTTCAAATCCCACTCAGGCGAGGTGTACCCGATACAACATTATGTGATTAAGTTTGTCAGTGACTTGCGGCAAGTCTGTGGTTTTCTCCGGATACTCCATTTTTTTCCACCAATAAAACTGACCGTCACGATATAACTGAAATATTGTTGAAAGTGGCATTAAATACCATAAACCTAAAACCAAACCAATTTGACCTATAGACTGGTAGTTGAAAAAATATGGTAATTATCCTCACTCAAAAATTCTGATTACCAATCATTAAAAAAAATATTTTTACTTACAGGATAATCTTGATGAATCACATGATTTAGATGACACAGATGATTATGAAGACGAAGGAATTGATGTTGAATCAGCTGATGAAGATATAGATGCCGTTGATACTGAACAGGAAGTCAGTAAAAAAAATGAACACAAACCAAAGAAATATCAGAAACCAGATAAATGGACTCTTGGTAAAATAACACTGGAAAAGTTGAAAGCAGAGAGGGAAAAAGAAAAGCACCAGTCTGGAAATAATGAAGGACACAAGTCTTGGTCAGATGCCATGAATGAGATTTTGAACAAGACGAAAATTTCAATGTTTAATGTTAGCAGGCAAATTCAAGACACACTTTCACAGGTAAATTGTCTAAGAATATCTTGTTAAAATCAGTTATTAAATACACAACAGTCCATTTAATTTTGACTCATCAAGAAATGTTTAAAGATATCAAAAGGGATAATTAGAAGCTTTGAATTGAAGCAGACAATATACAATTGCAGAAAGAAACAAAGTCGAACAAAAATCAACAAGACACCACCCAAAAAATTAAAAACAAGCAGGAAACCTTCTAGACTTCTGATTGGGTCCGCTGAATTTGGTGGACTTATAATCTGCACTTATATGACATTCTACTGGACCAGGAAAATATTTTACACCACTGCTGTGATACCTTATTTTGATAGTAAGCCAATAAACATGGCTTTATATTAAAAAAATTATTTTTGTGGCCTACTGACCATTGGAAAATTTGAGTTTTGTTATGTTTATGAAATAATTCAAAGTTTGTTGTGCAGCTTTATCATATTACCCATGATTCAGTAGATTATTAAACTGCTATAGTATTTATAATACAGTGTGTATTGAAGTATTCTTATTATATTTGTATGTTTATAGGTAAAGAACCTATCAGAAGAATTATGGAAAAAGCACGAACCAAAGGTCAACCAAATTTTAACCAACACATATGAAAATGTTAAGGCAAATGTCAATATAGTTACAGAAAAGATGGCAAAGACTGCATCAAAAATTCTTGAGAAATCAGCAAAGTTAATCAGAAAGTATCAAACATCTCGTAAAAATAAAAGACGTCGAAAGCAAAATGCTGATGATGGGAGCAAGGACACTTTCACAGCATCCACATCAAGGAGACAATACAAAAATGGACAGAATCATGATAATCATCATCATGATCACAAATACAAGCAGTATAATGAAGATGAAGATTTTGGCTTCCGCAAATCTGATCATGCAGATAACTATCCTGGTTTCCTTGAAAATGAATTACAGAGCCTCCGTGATAGTGTGGAATATGTTAATACACTACAGGGGCTGAAGTGTAATGAACTTAAGGATATTATGGAAGATTTTCAAGATTTTAAGAAATCGGGGGGAATTAATATATTGTCTGAGAATGAAAACTTGTGGTTTTTCTGTCAAAAATCTTGGTTCGAAAATATGGTCTACTCTGACCCATCTGTAGATTCTGAATGTAGAGACAAATTGGTTCGTCGTCAGCTTGCTGCTGCTGATTATCGATGTTGTCCTTGTTTTGGACATTACAGAAGTTCTGGAGTATTTTGTGATCTTGGTGATGGCTGTAATCGCCAAAATCCCAAAGAAAAGAAATCAAAGAAAGAGAGAAGCTACAAAGAGGATACTAAAGCGGATCCACAATTAGACAAAAATAAAATTGACGAAGTTGAACAGAATGAAACTGCCGAGGAGCAGATGGCGATGCGTCGAGGAAAATTTATTTACTGTGATCCTTTTAGTCAGGATCTTGATTGTGGAGATGAGTCGTGGTATCTAAAAAGAATGAAAGATCGAGAGCATTTGAGGAAATATCGCACAAGTTCTAAAACAGATTGGATGTTTAACAGGGCAGATGATCGTGAATATCGCCGCACTCAACCGGACGATTGGTACTTTAACAGAATGAGCGGTGGTCAAGCTTATGAAACATATCAAGACGACAACTGGCATGATGCAGAAAACTGGTACATAAAAAAAATCAATGACAACGAAAAAAATAGATGTCATGATGATGATACTTGTGATGATTTTTGATTTTGATATTTTCTTGAGAAAAAAGTACTTAAAGCCATAAAAAGTCAATGCAGTTTTTAAGCATTTTTCTTTTTTGAAAATGTTTTTCTGATGTACATAGTTTTTTTGTTTATTTTAGTTTCTTGGTCTGTTCACTTTTCTCCTCGTCTATGATTTGTTGTGGGAAAAAACAAGAGATAGCTACTTATGTGTTGCTTCTTTTCATAGCATCCACAACTGCTCATCATACATCAATATTTTACCAAGTTTTAAAGTCTATTAACTCTGTAAATATTGCATAAGAGTTGTATAAAACATTCATGAAAATTGTTCAAATTTTAGTAAAAAGTACTGCCTTTAACTAGTGAAGTACTGGTACACTTGAAAAATATTGAAAGCCCTATAAAATTTGCAAAGTTTATGTAATTTAATCAAATTGATGGACATGTTCTAGCATTTATCGGGCCCACCATACGGTATTTTGTAGATTCTTCTGTCCTCTATAGACATCAGTATACAACATTATGTGAGTTTTAGCAAGATTTCATGGTTCTCTGATTCTCTATTAATGTCAGGTCATTATTTTAGCATAAAAGTTAGATTACATGTCACTTAACAATGACAGCTCATTTTCATCTTCAGTGAGCAGAAACACAAGATATCTAATTGGACTGTGTCCTGCATTGTTTTTTTTTTTTGGGACATTGCTTTCATTGTGAAATTTTATTTGTAATTCATCTAATTTTATGTTCAATTCTTCAACATAAACATATAGTGTCTGCGAATTGGGATATTTTTTTTTTACCAAAATATTTTAACTAGGATAGGGGCATATGAGTGGGAAGGGGTGTGGTCTTTTTTTCTAAAAAAAAATTGAGAGACAGCTGAAATTTGAACATGGAAACAGAAAAATGTGCAGAAAACATGAGATTTAAGGATACAAATGCATGCTTTGAGGCCAAATGACCTTATTTATCTTTTTTATTGCTTGTTAGTTTTGAAAGCTTAACCCCACTTTCCATATGTCATCACCTGAAGCTTAGTGGTAATAATTGGTAGTATGATTTTCAACCAATTTACCTTATAAAACTTTCGTATTTTATCATTTTGATGTTTATATTATAGTTTCACTACACATAAATTAACTGAAGAAAATATCTCTTAATTTTAACTGACTTTGCATTTTTAAGGTAAATCTAATCTTGCTTGGTTTTGGCATGTATATGTATGTTAGGGGTCATGTATATGTATGTTAGGAGTATCCATTTTGTCTCTTTCTGTGATTGTTCTATTGGATTTTGTGACTGTTCGGACAGTGTGGTATTTATTGTTTTTTATACCCCTGCTCCCCAGAGGGGGTATACTGTTTTACCTCTGTCCATCTGTCCGTCCAAGATATTTTTCGTCGCATTTTTCTCAGCAACTATTGATGACACAAATCTGATATTTGGTCACAAGCTTCATATCGGTACCCCATATCGTGGGAAGCGTTTTTGGACCCATCAGATTCCTACTTCCTGTTTGCCGACTTTGTTGATTTTTATACAGATTGAACATATATGCTCATTTTTCTCAGCAAATATTGATGGCAGAAATCTGATATTTCGTCACAAGCTTCATATAGGTACCCCATTTTGTGGGAAGTGTTTTTTGACCCGTCAGATTCCTACTTCCTGTTTGCCGACTTAGTTGTCTTTTATACACATTTAACATATATGCACATTTTTCGTCACATTTTTCTCAGCAACTATTGATGACAGGAATCTGATATTTGGTCACAAGCTTCATATAGGTACCCCATATTGGTTAGTTTTTATACACATTGAACATACATGTATATGCGGGGGTATCATAAGTGAGCATTAGCTCACAGTTCATCTTGTTCATTTTATTTGAAAAAGAAATAAGTATGTAAATAAAATGATCTACATGTGATTCTCTAAACTAATAATCATGCAATTATTTAAGAGGAAATATACAATGGATCAGGATTGTTATAGTAATTATATTCTATTGTTAAATAATCTATTCAATATTATAATTGTATTATGTAGTTTTATTTTTTTGTTTTGTTTTTTTGGCTGTTCCCATAATACTGTGATCATTTGTTAATGTTTTGAATCTCTGAAATAAATAAAGAAATGAAAACTTAAAAATATGTAATATTTGTATTACACTTTGATGGTTTGATTTGGTTTATGGTTTTTAATGCCACTTTCAACAATATTTCAGTTATATCGTGGTCAATTTGATTGGTGGAGAAAACCAGAGAAACCCACAGACAAACTTTATTACATAATATTGTATGAGTACACCTCACCATGAACGGGGTTCGAACTCACAACTGTAGTAGTGATAGGCACTGATTGCACAGGTAGTTGTAAATCCAACTACCTCACGATCATGACGGCTCCATATTACACTTGAAGTGAAATCTAGGGTTAAAACCCCTCTTGAGGTGTAATCATAAATATCATCCCTAGTACAAAATGTATTTGAGATACTTAAGATCATATTCTGGAAGCTGGATTTCAGCCCATTTATATCTCGCCTGGATGAAGGCCAAATGAGCTTCTTGTATCACTTGGCGTTGGTCATGGTTGATTTTTTTCATATTTTGCTCAAGCAAATGAAACCAAGCAAGGTAAGGGTAATCCTTTGGAATGAGTATATGTTGATTTGTACAGATGACCATGATGTTCTATGCAGAAGATTTTAAAGTTTAAGACAGTCGTCAACAAAAATTGTCCACTGTTTCAGAGAATTAAAATAAAATAATTCTTAAATTTAAACACCATATTAGAGACAAAAATTACAAGAAGAGAACAAATACTAACAGTGTTTGCATAAGAAAGGGCAGACCTAGCTACTTCATGCTATATAAGAAACTTGCAAACACCTCCAGTATTTTGCAACCAGAAATGAATGTACATTTCAACAATCTCACGAAAAACAACAAATAAACAATAACTAGAGGCTCCCCGGAGCCTGTAATCGCTCACCTGGCTCAAATTGGCCATGTGGTTTTAGAGAATAGTATTATTTACCAACGCATGGGTGGATGATGGACAGACGCTAAGCGATGGCAACAGCTGATGGGAGTTAGTTTACACTGGTGTTTTTCCATGGAATCCTATGTGCGCTTTTGACCCCAGGACTTCATTGATATAATTTTGAATCTACACCAAATATCATTGCACTGACATTATTGGTTCTTTGGGCACATTCTGGCTTAAAATAGAGCAGTTTTGGCCATTTGAAGAATTTCTATTTTTAGTAACGGCGGCCATCTTGGATACAGGACGGCGCTGACAGACATAATTTTGAAAGGGGACCACCTAAGGATCATTCAGACAAAGTTTGGTTGAAATTGGCCAAGTGGTTTCTGACGAGAAGATTTTTAAATGATTGTTTGCTTATTTATGCCTAATTTGCATAATCGGTCAAAATCGGCAAAGTTCAAAGTTCATAAAAAATCCCGTAATATATGTTAAAAAGCTCATCATTATACTTATACAGTTCAAATTTGGGCACATTCTGGCTTAAAATGGAGCAGTTTTGGTCATTTGAAGAATTTCTATTTTTAGTAACGGCGGCCATCTTGGATAAAGGACGGTGCTGACGGACACAATTTTGAAAGGGGACCACCTAAGGATCATTTAGACAAAGTTAGGTTGAAATTGGCCAAGTGGTTTCTGACAAGAAGATTTTTAAATGATTTTTTGCTTATTTATGCCTAATTTGCATAATCGGTCAAAATCGACAAAAGTTCAAAGTTAAAAAAAAATCTCGTAATATATGTTAAAAAGCTCATCATTATACTTGTACAGTTCAAATTTGGGCACATTCTGTCTTAAAATAGAGCAGTTTTGGCCATTTGAAGACATTTCTATTTTTAGTAACGGCGGCCATCTTGGATAGAGGGCGTGGCTATCGGACACAATTTTGAAAGGGGGCCATACAAGGACCATTCCAGCAAAGTTTGGTCTAAATTGGCTCAGTGGTTTCTGAGGAAAAGATTAAAATGTGAAAAGCTAACGACAGACGACGGATGGCAAAAGCTAGCATGGCCTTTGGCCAGGTGAGCTAAAAACGTAGGTGTAGATGGCACATTTCTGGAATAACCTTCACCGGGTACGCTCATAGTCAAACGATTGGACAGCAAAATATGTTTGTTAATCTTTGAGGGCTAGTAAAGCAACGAGCCTAAAGTAATAAACAAAATACCGGCAGATGTTACATATGCCTGAGATAGCGCAGTCATGTTAGGCACTTAGGTTTACACACCAGTGATAGAATTTGTACTATATGTAAAACTGGTGACGTAGAAGATGAAAGTCATTTCTTGTTTAAATGTGAAAAATATTCCAATTACAGGAGAAGTTTTCAATGGTAATATTTTGAGTATACTACAAAAAATCATTTATCTGAGAATCAAATGCTCAAATTTTGTATGAATAGTAATTCATTAAAAGTATTAAGAGTAACTTGCTCTTACATTAATAATTGTCTAACTCTTAGAAACGAAATTATTCAGTATTCATCATAGTGTCATATTATTGTGTTTTCTATTCATAAACATGAACTGTAACTTCACTTTGGGCCTTTGCCAATTATTGTAATTGTGTTTGTGCCAATAAAATATTTGTATTTGTATTTGTTAAAGTTGTCCATCAAGAAAATTCCCCCAAAAACGTTCCAAACATTTAAATAATAAATTTTTGGAACTTTTCTGATCCTATCGTTGAAGTTAACGTCACTTCCGTCAGCCGTGGGTCCTTATACGAAAAATTTGGCAATAAATGTGTGAAAATCTTAAAATTCTGGAGAACTGAGCTATCGTATGCACAAAACAAAAACAGGGGCAAAAAGATGCGTCTTTTAGGAATGGATACATGTCCTAGTTTGAATGACATAATGGAAATAAGATGCAATAAATGTACTCGAAGCGAACAGGGGTACGATTTTTATACCTGTCGAGTTGCATGCCTTGTGGATTATTAGTATCTATATAGGGTCGACATATGCAATTTGATGTTAGCATAAGATTGTATGAATATTGACACGAACAAGTTAAAATAAGGAAAAAGAAATGAACTAATAAAGAAATAAAGAAATTTTATTGAAAATAAATTTGTAAACAGAAAGTTAGAAAAAAAAGGGGGGTGGTAAGTCCGTGCATCGAGCGCCTGTGAATGGAGTGACATTTCTACCCGCAGACTGTTGTTTCAGTGAGCTAGCACTATACAAATCCAACTCAGCGTCTTGGTCTAGAACAAAGCGGACCTCATCATCATCTCATTGATAATTAACTTGTTCTCGCCATAATATAGCTGAAAAATTGCTGAATGGCGTTAAACAACAATCACTCACTCACTCAATCAATCAAAAGTGGATACTGAAAGAAGAGGATAATTTTAATTCTCGAAAATTTCATCTAGTCAAATATTTGACTTATTTACCTTTTACACTTTCATTTCCTCTTTAAAGTAAATTATTCACAACGCATTTTACTTTAAAAAAATTGTGGCAACGTTACAAGTTTATAGTATTGGGTCAAGAATTAACTTATTTTGTCAAGCACGAAACTAAAGGTAAAAAGTGCTACACATAAAATGAAGTCATCAAAATGTTGGAGTTTCTCATCGATAACATATATTTGTCGAGTTCGAATGGCACATTTTTCAACAAATCATAGCTAGGCATCCCTATGGGAACAAACTATGCCCCTCTCCTCTCCAACTTTTTATATACTCCTATGCGTCTGAGTTTAGACAAAAACTTATCAAAGACAAAAAAAAAATAGAGAACCTTTAATTTCATTCCCAGGTATATTGATGATGTTCTGCCAATTAATAATACATGTACGAACTTTGCTAACTGGATTCCATTAATAGAGATTTCTCGATAACTGACGAACGAACGTATCTTCCCGTAACATAACGAAACAATTTTAACTTACGTAAAGATCTTTTGAGGCAGACCTTATTGCAACATTTGTCTTCAATTGTTCATTGAGTGTAAGTGATCAGATATATATTTGTTTAATTTCGGTGTTTAAAACAGTTAAAAATTAATATCACTGGCCAAATAATGGTTTCACAGTGACATTACAGTCTGCATACAAAATAAATATTTTCTTCAAACGCTATTTATTGATATACTTCAAAGAGGGGTGCTTTTCAAAGGACTGGGAGCTATAAGGGCCAAAATCGGCCCCACCTCAGATGTCGATAAAATTTTCTCCAAAATGTATTCACAATATGTGCTTTTCAGAAATAAATACAGTTAGTTAATATGTGTATCTAATTCCTCACAGCGGATCGACAAATTCAGGTAATGAAAAGCACTGAACGTCATTTTTTTCATTATACAGAACGTACGTATCATTGTATTAGAATGCATATCTTTAAAAAAGCAAAAACAAAAACAAAGCATAATAAAACTCAATAAACAAAGCATAAATTTGACTTAATATGCAATGTGGATTGATTTCAGGAATAAAAAACATGTTCCGAAGCTGTATTATAAAATTAAAGTGAACGAATAGTAATGTCGCAACGTCACCCATTTTCGACGGTCTCCTGTTTTCGACGGTTTGCTTCACGTGATAAAATCTCTCATTATTTTGATCGCTTAATTTGTCAGAGGTTATATTATGATGCTGAGATTGCATGAATGATCTCATGAAATCTGATCTAAAAATGTCATCTTTAAATGTAAGAACTACGTACCTGGCACATCCATTATTTCACGTTCAAATTGTTGTTTTTCGTAATTCATTTTTTCGTCACCTTAATAAAGCTTTAATCATTTAAAAAATATATCTAATACAGAACAATTTTGGTTTCATCGTCTGCTATGACATTGATAATGTACATATTGAGGTCATATCAATTCAGAAACTTATTAACATTGATCGTCGAAAACTGGTCGAAATTTTGGTATTAATCTTAAAGAAGTAATAGATAGATTTATTTGGACAATAGAACTTTGTCATATTTGAAATTTTTTTAAACACTTTTTTAACCGTACTTTATTCTTAACGACAACCAATGCGATGATATATTCCAGTACATTTTTACGGATAACCATCACAAAAATGCCAAGGTGTGGGTTGAGAGAAGTCCAATATTTAAAGATCGCTTTTTTTTTTTATAATATGGAAATATCTTGGGAAACGGTGTGAAGCAAAATTTTTAATGTGTAACGATTTTAGCTAGGAACCTGTGAGAATTATTTTAGTTTTTTTGATAAACTGATAACAAGCCTTGGAATCAGATATCTCATAGAAAGTGGTTGTCGATAGATGATTGTTTTACAATCAAGTATTTCATATATATTTATGATGAGAACAAGCTTACAACCATATGATTAATCGTGTAGGTAAAATGTGTGTCGCTGCCATGAGTCTATGTATGCTTGTTTTGATTGTCACTAGAAAAAGAGGAGATGGTAGATATTATTTTGCTTTGTGACAAACCAACAACAACACTCCTAATAAAGTTTTCCTAGAGGAAGCCATTTGTTATTTTATTTATACCAAATTTGCAGTCATGTTAGAATTCTAATAATAATAGGTTATTATACATTATTATACAGCTATAATTTTAATCCAATCAAAAACAATATGGTTGTGATCGTCTTCCGTAATTAGAATCGTCAAAATGAAATACAACCGAATTGATATCAAATGGTGACTTATTTCAACCTCATTTAAAATATACCTTGACATTCTTTCAAACTAGTACATCACGTTCACGATTTTTTATTACAACACTATTTCACTCAAGTGCACATTTTTTTTCTGTTCTAGTTAAAGGACTTTATCAAACAGAATCATACAGTTTACATGTAATGCAGTTAATACGCATTTAAACCACAGAAGAACATTTCTATTTTCCACACCTTGTGGTGTGGGGTCGCTATTGTGCATGCGAAATATTAATTGCAAACCCCACTGACTGGCTATTTGCTCCCTGTCTAGAATATTTTATTTTTTTCTCGATCGACAGTTCAGAAGCTAGAAAACAATATGATGAATAGTGTCTGTCAATCATGCAAACAATAACTTATGCACATGACAGAACGCATTTTCAATGCACTACATACACAAACGTTTGATCCATCATTTGTCCATTGGAGGTTGATTTAAGAGAATGGAACTGATAGAGGTTAAACGTTTAATTTGGGCGTAAAAGGGGAAACTTTATATAATTTATGAAAATGTGATGTGAATTTTAGGGATCCTCAGATTCAAATCCATTCATTTACTTTTCTACACTTTTATACATATTATATATATGTATACTCGTTATTTCCAATGATAGTAATGTTATTTTAAAATATTTCCACTTTGTTTTACTTGTCGTTTTCTTTTAAGAGCCCCAGCTTTATACTGCTCATGCTCAGCAACGGACCACCTTCGTCAATTGTTTTAGCTCATCGATGATCATGAGATTCACTAAGATACATAGCACGGTCCGTGCAATATTTATTTATTTATTTATTTATTTATTTATTTATTTATTTATTTATTTATGCTTTGGTGTCAGTGTTTCAACTGTTGACTGAGTTTTAAATTCAACATGGGTAGACTTATAGAAAGTGTGTAATCGTAAAATTCAGTGGCCAACCATCCCAGTCTGGTGGCAAACGAAAAGGTATTGTTCTGATATGCCTAACGTTGTATCTGCAATTGACGGAACTTCACATGAGATACAAATTCCATCCAATGAACCCCAACAAAAAAACATACTTTCAGCAAACCAATTCTTTTCATTGATTGATATGAAAAGAAAGTTTATAAACAGTGATAATCATAAATTCCATCAATATCAATAAAACAATTACCTTTCATCTTAACTGAACTTGAGCCGTCGTGGTCGTATGGTAGTTGAATTTACAAATACCTGTGCAATCGTTGCCTATCACCACTTAAGTTGTGAGTTTGAACTCCATTCATGGCGAGGTGTACTCGATAAAACATTATGTGATAAAATTTGTCAGTGACTTGCGACAGGTCTGTGGATTCCTCTGAGTACTCCAATTTCCGCCACAAAAGTAGTAGCTGAAATATTTTTGAAAGTGGTGTTAAACACCTAACCTCCAATGGAAAAATGATGGTTCAAAGTTTGTGTATGTAGTGCATAACACAAAACACCTTTGGGTCATAATGTGGCATATCTTTACAAGTACCAATAATACTACAACAATATTGTTTCCCACACAATTATTGGAACTGTTATACACATATCATGTCATTAAACAATGTACTGAAAAAGAAACAACTTAACTTTCATACCATCGTTTTTTACGGCAAAGATTGCTTCTCAAATATCAAAACGTCATCTAAGCGCTTGGAATATTTGAACATTTTCCCGTCGATTTTCAAGAAATTTAACATCTCGTGAAACCAAAAAAATACTTTAACAGTATTTGTGTTTTATTTATTTTAATAATCTGGTAAAATATTTGTCTGGTGCACGACTGCGGAGGTGCTTAATTTCTACGAAAACCGTCGAAATATCGTGGGCAAAATTCCACGAAATACAGAAAAGAAATAACGCTCATGACGTCACAATGACGTCAAATACGTACCGATTTTGTTGGAAACAAGTTTTAACATCAAAAGTATGATGTCGTCTATAATATAAAACACATCAAATTTTAATCGAGTATTTTCTAAGGTAATGATTCATTAAATATGGGGCCATATATGGCACTTATAGTCCCCACTCCCCAGTTCTTTTTATGGCATTGACGCAGGATTGCATGCACTGAGTTTTTCTCCTGGTTTCAATGTACGCAAACTGTATTTAAAATAAATCCAATTATTTACAGAAACATAAGTTATTTACTGATGAATTTCATTACTTGAAATGAATCATGAAATGTACAGATATTATGTATATAATGGTCTCATATATACAATCAGAAGAGTGAAAATATTGATTTTAAGGGTCTAGCTGAGGTTATAAATAAATTAATATTTAACAACCTCCACAATCCTCCACCAACAAAATATTTTGATATAATCATTAACCCCCTATACTCAAAACAACTGCTCAATTTGGTGTTGGTGGAAGACTGTGGAGGTATATAAAATAGCTAAAATGTACATTAAATATGTCGTTTGTAGTCCATTTTTAGCATTATCCGTCTCATTATGAGGTCATTATGACGTCATAACGCACCCAATTTCACGGAAAGATATATTTTTTGAAAATTTGTTTATATAGCAATTAAATTAGTGAATTGTTTTTATTCTATGTCAAGCATTATTTTTTAATATAATGTGGGGCCAATTTTGCACCTTAACGCCTCTCCCTCTTTATTTATATTTTTTTTCAATATTTCAAATATAAATTTTCGCACAAATAAATAATTTTGCCAGACTTGGGAGAAAAAAAATAATCTGACTAAGGAAAATCAAGCAGTATAATACTTATGTAAAACTGGATATTGAATGGAACATTTCTGATTTCATATGTAAAGAAAAATCAATGATTCCATTCTCCCAAAACTTGTCTGTCCCATGGTAAAACAATAGCCCCTTTTAGGCTTATTTATACCTTTTCGGCGACGTTCGCCCGACCATTGCCCGATCGTCGTGCAAAAATCGATTTTCGCTTTCTATTGTTTTTATTAAATAAGAGAAATGGCTTAGAAAAATTGACTGTATACTAGTCTAACGCCGTCACTTTTTATTGAAGTACCTGAACTAAGCCAGGAGAGGTCATTTATATGTGTGTTAGGGATATCGAATTTACATACTTTTACCGTACGATTTTTCTATTGAATGCTGGAACTGTTTCGACAGTGTGATATATATTTTTTTCATTTTATTCACAGTATAGGAACGGTAAAAATTCCATTTCTTTATGCCTAAATGGCTTCCAATTTATACTGTATTTGCAAGGATAGTTTTGGATGTGCGAAGCATTCTTTTTACAAAGAAGCGATAAAGAAAACATAATTTTTCCTACTAAAAAATTGGATCGAAAAAATGAGTGTGCTGTCGGCTGTTTGCTGTAGCTGTGTTAGTCTGTTTAACGTCGCGTTTGAAAACGGTCTGTAACCTGATTGACTGCTAAATTTGTATTTATTAACAATCAACTAACATTTATGCTTTATTACTCTTACATTTCAAACAAAACGGAAAACAGTGTACTAGGTGATGATGCCATATGCATATAAGATTGATTTTTTAATGGCATATTTTGTCTTTTGTAGCAAAATGGAGAGCGGGTACCTTTGCTAATATTGCAATGAAAAATTCGATTTATTCAAAGACATTCAACCACCTCATTGAGAAACATAATGCAGAAACATTTAAGAGTCATGTCATATTATGTTTATCATATACAGTGTCAAAGTGCTGTTCTGTATCAACTATACCATACTTTATTGCTAGTATAAATTAACCCACTAGTTTCTCCCGTAAAAGAGCGCGGAAGGGTTGATAATGGAATTAGTAACACTTAGCAGATAACAGTATTGTATTTGAAGATTTGTCGGTGTCACACACTAGATTTTTCCCCTACTCATTTCACCCCCGGAAAAATGGGTATATACTAGATTCCCCCCCCCCCCCCCGGAATATTGAGTAGATACTGATTCCCCCCCCCCCCCCCTGAAATAAAGGTAGGAAAAGTGAGTATATACTAGGATTTCCCCCTATACCGAATCCATACTAGATTTTCCCCCTAGATTGAATCCTTACTACATGAACTCACATATATAGTGTCTTAGGCCATATTTATTAATTTTACTGTTTTAGGGTTTAGCTTTATACATTCACTGTGGAAATGTAATACGTAAATGTTCATATGTTTATATGTTGAGTACACCCTGACTTGGGATAGGCGCAGAAATTGTGGCGGGGCTAAACATGTTTTGTTGGAACCCTTGATATATTTTTCATGGGATATTTATAGAGAACCCCCTTCCACAATTTTTTTTCAAATATCAAAGTTGATATTTGACACTCTGCTGTGGGCTTGAGGTGCATTATCCCACCTAGGCACTTAAGTCAGTTAAAGACCCGGACAATACCTTTAAACTAGCTAAAAGTGGGCAAGAACTTTGCCGTCCTTGATATATTTTTCATGGGATATTAATAGAGAAATTTATAAAGACCCCCCCTCCACAAATTTTTTTCAAATATCAGAATTGATATTTGACACCCTGCTGTGGGCTTGAGGTGCATTATCCCACCTAGGCACTTAAGTCAGTTAAAGACCCGGGCAATACCTTTAACTTGGCCAAAGGTGGGCAAGAACTTTGCCGTCCTTGATATATTTTTTATGGGATATTTATAGAGACCCCCCCTCCACAATTTTTTTTCAAATATCAGAATTGATATTTGACACTCTGCTGTGGGCTTGAGGTGCATTATCCCACCTAGGCACTTAAGTCAGTTAAAGATCCGGGCGATACCTTTAACGTAGCCAAAGGTGGGCAAGAACTTTGCCGTCCTTGATATATTTTTTATGGGATATTTATAGAGACCCCCCCTCCACAATTTTTTTTCAAATATCAGAATTAATATTTGACACTCTGCTGTGGGCTTGAGGTGCATTATCCCACCTAGGAACCTAAGTCAGTTAAAGATCCGGGCAATACCTTTAACTTAGCTAAAGATGGGCAAGAACTTTGCCGTCCTTGATATATTTTTTATGGGATATTTATAGAGACCCCCCCCTCCACAATTTGTTTTCAAATATCAAAATTGATATTTTGAAACCCTGCTGTGGGCATGAGGTGCATTATCCCACCTAGGCACTTAAGTCAGTTAAAGACCCGGACAATATCTTTAACTTAGCCAAAGGTGGGCAAGAACTTTGCCGTCCTTGATATATTTTTTATGGGATATTTATAGAGACCCCCTCCACAATTTGTTTTCAAATATAAAAATTGATATTTGATACCCTGCTGTAGGCTTGAGGTGCATTATCCCACCTAGACACTTAAGTCAGTTAAAGACCCGGGCAACACCTTTAACTTAGCCAAAAGTGGGCAAGAACTTTGCCGTCCGTGATATATCTTTTATGGGATATTAATAGAGACCCCCCCTCCACAATTTGTTTTCAAATATAAAAATTGATATTTGATAACCTGCTGTGGGCTTGAGGTGCATTATCCCACCTAGACACTTAAGTCAGTTAAAGACCCGGGCAACACCTTTAACCTAGCCAAAAGTGGGCAAGAACTTTGCCGTCCTTGATATATCTTTTATGGGATATTAATAGAGACCCCCCCTCCACAATTTGTTTTCAAATATCAAAATTGATATTTTGAAACCCTGCTGTGGGCTTGAGGTGCATTATCACACCTAGGCACTTAAATCAGTTAAAGACCCGGACAATACCTTTAACTTAGCCAAAAGTGGGCAAGAACTTTGCCGTCCTTGATATATTTTTTATGGGATATTTATAAAGACCCCCCCTTCACATTTTTGTTTTCAAATATCAAAGTTGATATTTGACACTCTGCTGTGGGCTTGAGGTGCATTATCCCACCTAGGCACTTAAGTCAGTTAAAGACCCGCACAATACCTTTAAACTAGCTAAAAGTGGGCAAGAACTTTGCCGTCCTTGATATATTTTTCATGGGATATTTATAGAGAAATTTATAAAGAACCCCCCTCCACAATTTTTTTTCAAATATCAGAATTGATATTTGACACCCTGCTGTGGGCTTGAGGTGCATTATCCCACCTAGGCACTTAAGTCAGTTAAAGACCCGGGCAATACCTTTAACTTGGCCAAAGGTGGGCAAGAACTTTGCCGTCCTTGATATATTTTTTATGGGATATTAATAGAGACCCCCCCTCCACAATTTTTTTTCAAATATCACAATTGATATTTGACACTCTGCTGTGGGCTTGAGGTGCATTATCCCACCTAGGCACTTAAGTCAGTTAAAGATCCGGGCAATATCTTTAACTTAGCCAAAGGTGGGCAAGAACTTTGCCGTCCTTGATATATTTTTTATGGGATATTTATAGAGACCCCCCCTCCACAATTTGTTTTCAAATATCAAAATTGATATTTTGAAACCCTGCTGTGGGCATGAGGTGCATTATCCCACCTAGGCACCTAAGTCATTTAAAGACCCTGGCAATATCTTTAACTTAGCCAAAAGTGGGGAAGAACTTTGCCGTCCTTGATATATTTTTTATGGGATATTTATAGAGACCCCCTCCACAATTTGTTTTCAAACATCAGAATTGATATTTGACACTCTGCTGTGGGTTTGAGGTGCATTATCCCACCTAAGCACTTAGCTCAGTTAAAGATCCGGGCAATATCTTTAACTTAGCCAAAGGTGGGCAAGAACTTTGCCGTCCTTGATATATTTTTTATGTGATATTTATAGAGACCCCCCCCCCCTCCACAATTTGTTTTCAAATATAAAAATTGATATTTGATACCCTGCTGTGGGCTTGAGGTGCATTATCCCACCTAAGCACTTAACTCAGTTAAAGCCCCGGACAATATCTTTAACTTAGCTAAAGGTGGGCAAGAACTTTGCCGTCCTTGATATATTTTTTATGAGATATTTATAGAGACCCCCCCTCCACAATTTGTTTTCAAATATAAAAATTGATATTTGACACTCTGCTGTGGGCTTGAGGTGCATTATCCCACCTAGGCACTTAAGTCAGTTAAAGACCCGGACAATACCTTTAAACTAGCTAAAAGTGGGCAAGAACTTTGCCGTCCTTGATATATTTTTCATGGGATATTAATAGAGAAATTTATAAAGACCCGCCCTCCACAAATTTTTTTCAAATATCAGAATTGATATTTGACACCCTGCTGTGGGCTTGAGGTGCATTATCCCACCTAGGCACTTAAGTCAGTTAAAGACCCGGGCAATACCTTTAACTTGGCCAAAGGTGGGCAAGAACTTTGCCGTCCTTGATATATTTTTTATGGGATATTTATAGAGACCCCCCCTCCACAATTTTTTTTCAAATATCAGAATTGATATTTGACACTCTGCTGTGGGCTTGAGGTGCATTATCCCACCTAGGCACTTAAGTCAGTTAAAGATCCGGGCGATACCTTTAACGTAGCCAAAGGTGGGCAAGAACTTTGCCGTCCTTGATATATTTTTTATGGGATATTTATAGAGACCCCCCCTCCACAATTTTTTTTCAAATATCAGAATTAATATTTGACACTCTGCTGTGGGCTTGAGGTGCATTATCCCACCTAGGAACCTAAGTCAGTTAAAGATCCGGGCAATACCTTTAACTTAGCTAAAGATGGGCAAGAACTTTGCCGTCCTTGATATATTTTTTATGGGATATTTATAGAGACCCCCCCCTCCACAATTTGTTTTCAAATATCAAAATTGATATTTTGAAACCCTGCTGTGGGCATGAGGTGCATTATCCCACCTAGGCACTTAAGTCAGTTAAAGACCCGGACAATATCTTTAACTTAGCCAAAGGTGGGCAAGAACTTTGCCGTCCTTGATATATTTTTTATGGGATATTTATAGAGACCCCCTCCACAATTTGTTTTCAAATATAAAAATTGATATTTGATACCCTGCTGTAGGCTTGAGGTGCATTATCCCACCTAGACACTTAAGTCAGTTAAAGACCCGGGCAACACCTTTAACTTAGCCAAAAGTGGGCAAGAACTTTGCCGTCCGTGATATATCTTTTATGGGATATTAATAGAGACCCCCCCTCCACAATTTGTTTTCAAATATAAAAATTGATATTTGATAACCTGCTGTGGGCTTGAGGTGCATTATCCCACCTAGACACTTAAGTCAGTTAAAGACCCGGGCAACACCTTTAACCTAGCCAAAAGTGGGCAAGAACTTTGCCGTCCTTGATATATCTTTTATGGGATATTAATAGAGACCCCCCCTCCACAATTTGTTTTCAAATATCAAAATTGATATTTTGAAACCCTGCTGTGGGCTTGAGGTGCATTATCACACCTAGGCACTTAAATCAGTTAAAGACCCGCACAATACCTTTAAACTAGCTAAAAGTGGGCAAGAACTTTGCCGTCCTTGATATATTTTTCATGGGATATTTATAGAGAAATTTATAAAGAACCCCCCTCCACAATTTTTTTTCAAATATCAGAATTGATATTTGACACCCTGCTGTGGGCTTGAAGTGCATTATCCCACCTAGGCACTTAAGTCAGTTAAAGACCCGGGCAATACCTTTAACTTGGCCAAAGGTGGGCAAGAACTTTGCCGTCCTTGATATATTTTTTATGGGATATTAATAGAGACCCCCCCTCCACAATTTTTTTTCAAATATCACAATTGATATTTGACACTCTGCTGTGGGCTTGAGGTGCATTATCCCACCTAGGCACTTAAGTCAGTTAAAGATCCGGGCAATATCTTTAACTTAGCCAAAGGTGGGCAAGAACTTTGCCGTCCTTGATATATTTTTTATGGGATAGTTATAGAGACCCCCCCTCCACAATTTGTTTTCAAATATCAAAATTGATATTTTGAAACCCTGCTGTGGGCATGAGGTGCATTATCCCACCTAGGCACCTAAGTCATTTAAAGACCCTGGCAATATCTTTAACTTAGCCAAAAGTGGGGAAGAACTTTGCCGTCCTTGATATATTTTTTATGGGATATTTATAGAGACCCCCTCCACAATTTGTTTTCAAACATCAGAATTGATATTTGACACTCTGCTGTGGGTTTGAGGTGCATTATCCCACCTAAGCACTTAACTCAGTTAAAGCCCCGGACAATATCTTTAACTTAGCTAAAGGTGGGCAAGAACTTTGCCGTCCTTGATATATTTTTTATGAGATATTTATAGAGACCCCCCCTCCACAATTTGTTTTCAAATATAAAAATTGATATTTGATACCCTGCTGTTGGCTTGAGGTGCATTATCCCACCTAGACACTTATGTCAGTTAAAGACCCGGGCAACACCTTTAACTTAGCCAAAAGTGGGCAAGAACTTTGCCGTCCTTGATATATCTTTTATGGGATATTTATAGAGACCCCCCCTCCACAATTTGTTTTCAAATATCATAATTGATATTTTGAAACCCTGCTGTGGGCTTGAGGTGCATTATCCCACCTAAGCACTTAACTCAGTTAAAGACCCACACAATACCTTTAACTTAGCCAAAAGTGGGCAAGAACTTTGCCGTCCTTGATATATTTTTCATGGGATATTTATAAAGACCCCCCCTCCACATTTTTGTTTTCAAATATCAAAGTTGATATTTGACACTCTGCTGTGGGCTTGAGGTGCATTATCCCACCTAGGCACTTAAGTCAGTTAAAGACCCGGGCAATACCTTTAACTTGGCCAAAGGTGGGCAAGAACTTTGCCGTCCTTGATATATTTTTCATGGGATATTTATAGAGACCCCCCTCCACAATTTTTTTTCAAATATCAGAATTGATATTTGACACCCTGCTGTGGGCTTGAGGTGCATTATCCCACCTAGGCACTTAAGTCAGTTAAACACCCGGGCATTACCTTTAACTTAGCCAAAAGTGGGCAAGAACTTTGCCGTCCTTGATATATTTTTCATGGGATATTTATAGAGACCCCCCCTCCACAATTTGTTTTCAAATATCAAAGTTGATATTTTGAAACCCTGCTGTGGGCGTGAGGTGCATTATCCCACATAGGCACTTAAGTCAGTTAAACACCCTCACAATACCTTTAAACTAGCTAAAAGTGGGCAAGAACTTTGCCGTCCTTGATATATTTTTCATGGGATATTTATAGAGACCCCCCCTCCACAATTTTTTTTCAAATATCAGAATTGATATTTGACACCCTGCTGTGGGCTTGAGGTGCATTATCCCACCTAGGCACTTAAGTCAGTTAAAGACCCGGGCTATACCTTTAACTTGGCCAAAGATGGGCAAGAACTTTGCCGTCCTTGATATATTTTTTATGGGATATTTATAGAGACCCCCCCTCCACAATTTATTTTCAAATATCAGAATTGATATTTGACACTCTGCTGTGGGCTTGAGGTGCATTATCCCACCTAGGCACTTAAGTCAGTTATAGACCCGGACAATACCTTTAACTTGGCCAAAGGTGGGCAAGAACTTTGCCGTCCTTGATATATTTTTCATGGGATATTTATAGAGACCCCCACTCCACAATTTTTTTTCAAATATCAGAATTGATATTTGACACTTTGCTGTGGGCTTGAGGTGCATTATCCCACCTAGGCACTTAAGTCAGTTAAAGACCCGGGCAATACCTTTAACTTGGCCAAAGGTGGGCAAGAACTTTGTTGTCCTTGATATATTTTTTATGGGATATTTATAGAGACCCCCCTCCACAATTTTTTTTCAAATATCAAAGTTGATATTTTGAAACCCTGCTGTGGGCGTGAGGTGCATTATCCCACCTAGGCACTTAAGTCAGTTAAAGACCCGGACAATACCTTTAAACTAGTTAAAGTGGGCAAGAAACTTTGCCGTCCTTAATATATATTTTTCATGGGATATTTATAGAGACCACCCCCTCCACAATTTGTTTTCAAATATCAAAGTTGATATTTTGAAACCCTGCTGTGGGCGTGAGGTGCATTATCCCACCTAGGCACTTAAGTCAGTTAAAGACCCGGACAATACCTTTAAACTAGTTAAAGTGGGCAAGAAACTTTGCCGTCCTTAATATATATTTTTCATGGGATATTTATAGAGACCACCCCCTCCACAATTTTTTTTCAAATATCAAAATTGATATTTGACACCCTGCTGTGGGCTTGAGGTGCATTATCCCACCTAGGCACTTAAGTCAGTTAAACACCCGGGCAATACCTTTAACTTGGCCAAAGGTGGGCAAGAACTTTGCCGTCCTTGATATATTTTTTATGGGATATTTATAGAGACCCCCCTCCACAATTTATTTTCAAATATCAAAGTTGATATTTTGAAACCCTGCTGTGGGCGTGAGGTGCTTTATCCCACCTAGGCACTTAAGTCAGTTAAACACCCGGGCAATACCTTTAACTAAGACAAAAGTGGGCAAGAACTTTGCCGTCCTTGATATATTTTATATGGGATATTTATAAAGACCCCCCCTCCACATTTTTGTTTTCAAATATCAAAGTTGATATTTGACACTCTGCTGTGGGTTTGAGGTGCATTATCCCACCTAGGCACTTAAGTCAGTTAAACACCCGGGCATTACCTTTAACTTAGCCAAAAGTGGGCAAGAACTTTGCCGTCCTTGATATATTTTTCATGGGATATTTATAGAGACCCCCCCTCCACATTTATTTTTTCAAATATCAAAGTTGATATTTGACACTCTGCTGTGGGCTTGAGGTGCATTATCCCACCTAGGCACTTAAGTCAGTTAAAGACCCGGACAATACCTTTAAACTAGCTAAAAGTGGGCAAGAACTTTGCCATCCTTGATATATTTTTCATGGGATATTTATAGAGACCCCCCCTCCACAATTTTTTTCAAATATCAGAATTGATATTTGACACCCTGCTGTGGGCTTGAGGTGCATTATCCTACCTAGGCATTTAAGTCAGTTAAAGACCCGGGCAATACCTTTAACTTGGCCAAAGGTGGGCAAGAACTTTGCCGTCCTTGATATATTTTTTATGGGATATTTATAAAGACCCCCCCTTCACATTTTTGTTTTCAAATATCAAAGTTAATATTTGACACTCTGCTGTGGGCTTGAGGTGCATTATCCCACCTAGGCACTTAAGTCAGATAAAGACCCTCACAATACCTTTAAACTAGCTAAAAGTGGGCAAGAACTTTGCCGTCCTTGATATATTTTTTATGGGATATCTATAGAGACCCCCCTCCACAATTATTTTTCAAATATCAAAGTTGATATTTTGAAACCCTGCTGTGCGCTTGAGGTGCATTATCCCACCTAGGCACTTAAGTCAGTTAAACACCCGGGCATTACCTTTAACTTAGCCAAAAGTGGGCAAGAACTTTGCCGTCCTTGATATATTTTTCATGGGATATTTATAGAGACCCCCCCTCCACAATTTGTTTTCAAATATCAAAGTTGATATTTTGAAACCCTGCTGTGGGCGTGAGGTGCATTATCCCACATAGGCACTTAAGTCAGTTAAACACCCTCACAATACCTTTAAACTAGCTAAAAGTGGGCAAGAACTTTGCCGTCCTTGATATATTTTTCATGGGATATTTATAGAGACCCCCCCTCCACAATTTTTTTTCAAATATCAGAATTGATATTTGACACCCTGCTGTGGGCTTGAGGTGCATTATCCCACCTAGGCACTTAAGTCAGTTAAAGACCCGGGCTATACCTTTAACTTGGCCAAAGATGGGCAAGAACTTTGCCGTCCTTGATATATTTTTTATGGGATATTTATAGAGACCCCCCCTCCACAATTTATTTTCAAATATCAGAATTGATATTTGACACTCTGCTGTGGGCTTGAGGTGCATTATCCCACCTAGGCACTTAAGTCAGTTAAAGACCCGGACAATACCTTTAACTTGGCCAAAGGTGGGCAAGAACTTTGCCGTCCTTGATATATTTTTCATGGGATATTTATAGAGACCCCCACTCCACAATTTTTTTTCAAATATCAGAATTGATATTTGACACTTTGCTGTGGGCTTGAGGTGCATTATCCCACCTAGGCACTTAAGTCAGTTAAAGACCCGGGCAATACCTTTAACTTGGCCAAAGGTGGGCAAGAACTTTGTCGTCCTTGATATATTTTTTATGGGATATTTATAGAGACCCCCCTCCACAATTTTTTTTCAAATATCAAAGTTGATATTTTGAAACCCTGCTGTGGGCGTGAGGTGCATTATCCCACCTAGGCACTTAAGTCAGTTAAAGACCCGGACAATACCTTTAAACTAGTTAAAGTGGGCAAGAAACTTTGCCGTCCTTAATATATATTTTTCATGGGATATTTATAGAGACCACCCCCTCCACAATTTGTTTTCAAATATCAAAGTTGATATTTTGAAACCCTGCTGTGGGCGTGAGGTGCATTATCCCACCTAGGCACTTAAGTCAGTTAAAGACCCGGACAATACCTTTAAACTAGTTAAAGTGGGCAAGAAACTTTGCCGTCCTTAATATATATTTTTCATGGGATATTTATAGAGACCACCCCCTCCACAATTTTTTTTCAAATATCAAAATTGATATTTGACACCCTGCTGTGGGCTTGAGGTGCATTATCCCACCTAGGCACTTAAGTCAGTTAAACACCCGGGCAATACCTTTAACTTGGCCAAAGGTGGGCAAGAACTTTGCCGTCCTTGATATATTTTTTATGGGATATTTATAGAGACCCCCCTCCACAATTTATTTTCAAATATCAAAGTTGATATTTTGAAACCCTGCTGTGGGCGTGAGGTGCATTATCCCACCTAGGCACTTAAGTCAGTTAAACACCCGGGCAATACCTTTAACTAAGACAAAAGTGGGCAAGAACTTTGCCGTCCTTGATATATTTTATATGGGATATTTATAAAGACCCCCCCTCCACATTTTTGTTTTCAAATATCAAAGTTGATATTTGACACTCTGCTGTGGGTTTGAGGTGCATTATCCCACCTAGGCACTTAAGTCAGTTAAACACCCGGGCATTACCTTTAACTTAGCCAAAAGTGGGCAAGAACTTTGCCGTCCTTGATATATTTTTCATGGGATATTTATAGAGACCCCCCCTCCACATTTATTTTTTCAAATATCAAAGTTGATATTTGACACTCTGCTGTGGGCTTGAGGTGCATTATCCCACCTAGGCACTTAAGTCAGTTAAAGACCCGGACAATACCTTTAAACTAGCTAAAAGTGGGCAAGAACTTTGCCATCCTTGATATATTTTTCATGGGATATTTATAGAGACCCCCCCTCCACAATTTTTTTCAAATATCAGAATTGATATTTGACACCCTGCTGTGGGCTTGAGGTGCATTATCCTACCTAGGCATTTAAGTCAGTTAAAGACCCGGGCAATACCTTTAACTTGGCCAAAGGTGGGCAAGAACTTTGCCGTCCTTGATATATTTTTTATGGGATATTTATAAAGACCCCCCCTTCACATTTTTGTTTTCAAATATCAAAGTTAATATTTGACACTCTGCTGTGGGCTTGAGGTGCATTATCCCACCTAGGCACTTAAGTCAGATAAAGACCCTCACAATACCTTTAAACTAGCTAAAAGTGGGCAAGAACTTTGCCGTCCTTGATATATTTTTCATGGGATATTAATAGAGAAATTTATAAAGACCCCCCCTCCACAATTTTTTTCAAATATCAGAATTGATATTTGACACCCTGCTGTGGGCTTGAGGTGCATTATCCCACCTAGGCACTTAAGTCAGTTAAAGACCCGGGCAATACCTTTAACGTGGCCAAAGGTGGGCAAGAACTTTGCCGTCCTTGATATATTTTTTATGGGATATTTATAGAGACCCCCCCTCCACATTTTTTTTTCAAATATCAGAATTGATATTTGACACTCTGCTGTGGGCTTGAGGTGCATTATCCCACCTAGGCACTTAAGTCAGTTAAAGACCCGGGCTATACCTTTAACTTGGCCAAAGATGGGCAAGAACTTTGCCGTCCTTGATATATTTTTTATGGGATATTTATAAAGACCCCCCTCCACATTTTTGTTTTCAAATATCAAAATTGATATTTGACACTCTGCTGTGGGCTTGAGGTGCATTATCCCACCTAGGCACTTAAGTCAGTTAAACACCGGGGCATTACCTTTAACTTAGCCAAAATTGGGCAAGAACTTTGCCGTCCTTGATATATTTTTTATGGGATATTTATAGAGACCCCCCCCTCCACATATTTTTTTCAAATATCAGAATTGATATTTGACACTCTGCTGTGGGCTTGAGGTGCATTATCCCACCTAGGCACTTAAGTCAGTTAAAGATCCGGGCAATACCTTTAACTTAGCCAAAGGTGGGCAAGAACTTTGCCGTCCTTGATATATTTTTCATGGGATATTTATAGAGACACCCCCCCCTCCACAATTTGTTTTCAAATATCAAAATTGATATATTGAAACCCTGCTGTGGGCATGAGGTGCATTATCCCACCTAGGCACTTAAGTCAGCTAAAGACCCGGGCAATATCTTTAACTTAGCCAAAAGTGGGCAAGAACTTTGCCGTCCTTGATATATTTTTTATGGGATATTTATAGAGACCCCCTCCACAATTTGTTTTCAAATATAAAAATTGATATTTGATACCCTGCTGTGGGCTTGAGGTGCATTATCCCACCTAGACACTTAAGTCAGTTAAAGACCCGGGCAACACCTTTAACTTAGCTAAAAGTGGGCAAGAACTTTGCCGTCCTTGATATATCTTTTATGGGATATTTATAGAGACCCCCCCTCCACAATTTATTTTCAAATATCAAAGTTGATATTTTGAAACCCTGCTGTGGGCTTGAGGTGCATTATCCCACCTAAGCACTTAACTCAGTTAAAGACCCGGACAATACCTTTAAACTAGCTAAAGGTGGGCAAGAACTTTGCCGTCCTTGATATATTTTTCATGGGATATTTATAGAGACCCCCCCTCCACAATTTTTTTCAAATATCAGAATTGATATTTCACACCCTGCTGTGGGCTTTAGGTGCATTATCCCACCTAGGCACTTAAGTCAGTTAAAGACCCGGGGAATACCTTTAACTTGGCCAAAGATGGGCAAGAACTTTGCCGTCCTTGATATATTTTTCATGGGATATTTATAGAGACCCCCACTCCACAATTTGTTTTCAAATATCAAAGTTGATATTTTGAAACCCTGCTGTGGGCGTGAGGTGCATTATCCCACCTAGGCACTTAAGTCAGTTAAAGACCCGGACAATGCCTTTAAACTAGATAAAAGTGGGCAAGAACTTTGCCGTCCTTGATATATTTTTCATGGAATATTCATAGAGACCCCCCTCCACAATTTGTTTTCAAATATCAAAGTTGATATTTTGAAACCCTGCTGTGGGCTTGAGGTGCATTATCCCACCTAGGCACTTAAGTCAGTTAAACACCCGGGCAATACCTTTAACTTAGCCAAAAGTGGGCAAGAACTTTGCCGTCCTTGATATATTTTTCATGGGATATATATATAAAGACCCCCCCTCCACATTTTTTTTTTCAAATATCAAAGTTGATATTTGACACTCTGCTTTGGGCTTGAGGTGCATTATCCCACCTAGGCACTTCAGTCAGTTAAAGACCCGGACAATACCTTTAAACTAGCTAAAAGTGGGCAAGAACTTTGCCGTCCTTGATATATTTTTCATGGGATATTTATAGAGCCCCCCCCCGTCCACAATTTTTTTTTCAAATATCAGAATTGATATTTGACACCCTGCTGTGGGCTTGAGGTGCATTATCCCACCTAGGCACTTAAGTCAGTTAAAGACCCAGGCAATACCCTTAACTTGGCCAAAGGTGGGCAAGAACTTTGCCGTCCTTGATATATTTTTTATGGGATATTAATAGAGACCCCCCCTCCACAATTTATTTTCAAATATCAGAATTGATATTTGACATTCTGCTGTGGGCTTGAGGTGCATTATCCCACCTAGGCACTTAAGTCAGTTAAAGATCCGGGAAATACCTTTAACTTAGACAAAGGTGGGCAAGAACTTTGCCGTCCTTGATATATTTTTTATGGGATATTTATAGAGACCCCCTCCACAATTTGTTTTCAAATATCAGAATTGATATTTGACACTCTGCTGTGGGCTTGAGGTGCATTATCCCACCTAAGCACTTAGTTAAAGATCCGGGCAATATCTTTAACTTAGCCAAAAGTGGGCAAGAACTTTGCCGTCCTTGATATATTTTTTATGGGATATTTATAGAGACCCCCTCCACAATTTGTTTTCAAATATCAGAATTGATATTTGACACTCTGCTGTGGGCTTGAGGTGCATTATCCCACCTAGGCACTTAAGTCAGTTAAAGACCCGCACAATACCTTTAAACTAGCTAAAAGTGGGCAAGAACTTTGCCGTCCTTGATATATTTTTCATGGGATATTTATAGAGAACCCCCCTCCACAATGTTTTTTCAAATATCAGAATTGATATTTGACACCCTGCTGTGGGCTTGAGGTGCATTATCCCACCTAGGCACTTAAGTCAGTTAAAGATCCGGGCAATACCTTTAACTTAGCCAAAGGTGGGCAAGAACTTTGCCGTCCTTGATATATTTTTTATGGGATATTTATAGAGACCTCCCCTCCACAATTTGTTTTCAAATATCAAAATTGATATTTTGAAACCCTGCTGTGGGCATGAGGTGCATTATCCCACCTAGGCACTTAAGTCAGTTAAAGACCCTGGCAATATCTTTAACTTAGCCAAAGGTGGGCAAGAACTTTGCCGTCCTTGATATATTTTTTATGAGATATTTATAGAGACCCCCCCCTCCACAATCTGTTTTCAAATATCAAAGTTGATATTTGAAACCCTGCTGTGGGCGTGATTGGGTAGCGGACCTCAAGAAAGGATTAAATTCTCTGTACTTGTATTGTCCTTTGGTGGAACCGAGAATGGTGGGAGATGCCCAAGTACCGTTATTGAGAATCGTACCAGTGGAAGGAAGAGAGGGAGAAATTATCACCCGAGTGTTTGATCCGATACAGTACTGTCCCCTGTTAAAACGACGATTTCAGACCGTGGAAATAGATATAAGGGACGACACGGGTTCTACAGTGCCATTCGAAAGAGGACGAGTGGTGGTGACATTTCACTGTAGAAAACGAAAAGAATTCTCTCTAGAATGAAACCAACTCATCGCTACGATACGAAAGCTTGCCACGATTATTACATACATCAAGCAGGAAAAGGATATCCGGTGTTTGCGGGAAGACGATATCAAAGAGGACATGGACTTGGCAGTATCTTTGGAGGACTCTTTAAAGCAGCCATGCCTTTGTTGAAAAAGGGAGCAAAGACCCTAGAACGCGAGGCTTTAAAAACGGGATTAAATATTGCCGGAGATGTCGTACAAGGAAGAAATATCAAACAGGCAGCAAAATCACGATTGCAATCAACAGGAGAAAACTTACTCCAGAAAGCTATGGACACGGTAGGACCCCAGGACAACGAGTTATAAAAGGACATGCCAAGCGAAAAAAGACCAGACGTCGGCAGACCAAGCAACGGAACACATCGAATGACATTTCAGATAAGAATGGCACTTGTACATCCCAACTCATGCGAATGCACGAAATCAAAACTGGATTTATTTGATTTATTCCACCTACACAGACCAGTGTGGCTTATGGGTATTGGGAGCAGAAAGGATTGACATCGGCTCTAACGGATCAAGGACCTTACGAATTTGCCGTCAGTGGGGCGGGGGACGACTACATCTCCTTGGCTAATGCCTGTACCAAGTCAGGGTCATTACGGTTTTCACAGTTTTCCGGTTTTTGACTGATTTTGTCTGTTTATATACTTATGTGTTTTGACTTTACCTTTGTTAGATTGTTCGGAGTTCGGTAATTTTGTTATTACCCTTACTTACCTGTTTGTGGAAGCACATATCATGGATGACGACGATACTGCATTGGATGGCGGAGCGGACGTTGGACCTGTCAACTTATGGATGCATTCCCTCTTTAGTGATGTCAGTGTTAGCCTCAACGAAAATCTGGTTTCACCACCGACCAGCTTGTACCCTTACAGAGCTTACATAGACATATTACTCACCTATGGTCCAGCTGCCAAAGAATCTCAATTAACGGGAGTCATGTGGTACAAGGATACACCGGGACATCAAGATAAGAGAACAACCGATAACAAAGGATTCACGTCCCGGAAAGCATTGACGGCCCAAAGCAAGTATGTACAGATGACGGGAATACTGAATCACGTCGATCTGAAAATCAAATTACGACGTAGTCGAGACGTGTTCGCCCTAATGGTCGATGCCGACAACTATAAGATCAAAATCAAGGATCTTGCTTTATTTGTGAGAAATGTACAGTTAAGTCCTGCCGTAAGAATGGGTCACATCAAAGCTTTTGAAAAGACCAGCTGTAAATACCCCATCCGACGTGTAGAAGTCAAAGTAGATACGGTTCCCCGTGGCAACATGAATTACGTCCAGGACAACATGTTTTTGGGACAGTTGCCGAAAAGACTGGTGATTGGTTGCGTGGACAGTGATGCTACTTTCGGTCATGAGCAATGGTACATTTTGCACTACTACTATAGTAAGAAAAAAAAGGCGGGGATGCACTTCCGGGCATGCGCAGAGCATACTTCCGGTAATGACGTCACTTCCGGTCACGTGACTTCATGTTACTTCATTCCGGTCACGTCACTTCCAGTAACACATGCGCAATGACCCGCTCCCCTTTGCTCCCCTGAACTATGCCTTGAGCTATCCCGATATACTACTTTGATATTTGGATTTCAGGGGACACCCTATAAATAGCCCATGAAAAATATATCAAGGACGGCAAAGTTCTTGCCCACTTTTGGCTAAGTTAAAGGTGTTGCCCGGGTCTTTAACTGACTTAAGTGTCTAGGTGGGATAATGCACCTCAAGCCCACAGCAGGGTATCAAATATCATTTTTTATATTTGAAAACAAATTGTGGAGGGGGTCTCTATAAATATCCCATAAAAAATATATCAAGGACGGCAAAGTTCTTGCCCACTTTTGGCTAAGTTAAAGATATTGCCCGGGTCTTTAACTGACTTAAGTGCCTAGGTGGGATAATGCACCTCATGCCCACAGCAGGGTTTCAAAATATCAATTTTGATATTTGAAAACAAATTGTGGAGGGGGGGGGGGTCTCTATAAATATCCCATAAAAAATATATCAAGGACGGCAAAGTTCTTGCCCACTTTTGGCTAAGTTAAAGGTATTGCCCGGATCTTTAACTGACTTAAGTGCCTAGGTGGGATAATGCACCTCAAGCCCACAGCAGAGTGTCAAATATCAATTCTGATATTTGAAAACAAATTATGGAGGGGAGGGGGTCTCTATAAATATCCCATGAAAAATATATCAAGGACGGCAAAGTTCTTGCCCACTTTTGGCTAAGTTAAAGGTAATGCCCCGGTGTTTAACTGACTTAAGTGCCTAGGTGGGATAATGCACCTCAAGCCCACAGCAGAGTGTCAAATATCAACTTTGATATTTGAAAACAAAAATGTGGAGGGGGGTCTTTATAAATATCCCATAAAAAATATATCAAGGACGGCAAAGTTCTTGCCCACATTTCGCTAAGTTAAAGGTATTGCCCGGGTCTTTAACTGACTTAAGTGCCTAGGTGGGATAATGCACCTCACGCCCACAGCAGGGTTTCAAAATATCAACTTTGATATTTGAAAAAAAATTGTGGAGGGGGGTCTCTATAAATATCCCATAAAAAATATATCAAGAACGGCAAAGTTCTTTCCCACTTTTGTCTAAGTTAAAGGTATTGCCGGGGTCTTTAACTGACTTAAGTGCCTAGGTGGGATAATGCACCTCACGCCCACAGCAGGGTTTCAAAATATCAACTTTGATATTTGAAAACAAATTGTGGAGGGGGGGTCTCTATAAATATCCCATGAAAAATATATCAAGGACGGCAAAGTTCTTGCCCACTTTTGGCTAAGTTAAAGGTATTGTCCGGGTCTTTAACTGAGTTAAGTGCTTAGGTGGGATAATGCACCTCAAGCCCACAGCAGGGTTTCAAAATATCAATTTTGATATTTGAAAACAAATTGTGGAGGGGGGGTCTCTATAAATATCCCATAAAAGATATATCAAGGACGGCAAAGTTCTTGCCCACTTTTGGCTAAGTTAAAGGTGTTGCCCGGGTCTTTAACTGACTTAAGTGTCTAGGTGGGATAATGCACCTCAAGCCCACAGCAGGGTATCAAATATCAATTTTTATATTTGAAAACAAATTGTGGAGGGGGGGGTTTCTATTAATATCCCATGAAAAAAATATCAAGGACGGCAAAGTTCTTGCCCACTTTTGGCTAAGTTAAAGGTATTGCCCGGGTCTTTAACTGACTTAAGTGCCTAGGTGGGATAATGCACCTCACGCCCGCAGCAGGGTTTCAAATATCAACTTTGATATTTGAAAACAAATTGTGGAGGGGGGGGGGGTCTCTATAAATATCTCATAAAAAATATATCAAGGACGGCAAAGTTCTTGCCCACCTTTGGCTAAGTTAAAGATATTGCCCGGATCTTTAACTGAGTTAAGTGCTTTGGTGGGATAATGCACCTCAAGCCCACAGCAGGGTGTCAAATATCAATTCTGATATTTGAAAAAAAATTGTGGAGGGGGTCTCTATAAATATCCCATAAAAAATATATCAAGGACGGCAAAGTTCTTGCCCACTTTTGGCTAAGTTAAAGATATTGCCCGGGTCTTTAAATGACTTAAGTGCCTAGGTGGGATAATGCACCTCATGCCCACAGCAGGGTTTCAAAATATCAATTTTGATGCCCACAGCAGAGTGTCAAATATCAACTTTGATATTTGAAAACAAAAATGTGGAGGGGGGGTCTTTATAAATATCCCATAAAAAATATATTAAGGACGGCAAAGTTCTTGCCCACTTTTGGCTAAGTTAAAGGTATTGCCCGGGTCTTTAACTGACTTAAGTGCCTAGGTGGGATAATGCACCTCACGCCCACAGCAGGGTTTCAAAATATCAACTTTGATATTTGAAAAACAATTGTGGAGGGGGGTTTCTATAAATATCCCATAAAAAATATATCAAGGACGGCAAAGTTCTTGCCCACCTTTGGCCAAGTTAAAGGTATTGCCCGGGTCTTTAACTGACTTAAGTGCCTAGGTGGGATAATGCACCTCAAGCCCACAGCAGGGTGTCAAATATCAATTGTGATATTTGAAAACAAATTATGGAGGGGGGGGGTCTCTATAAATATCCCATAACAAATATATCAAGGACGGCAAAGTTCTTGCCCACCTTTGGCCAAGTTAAAGGTATTGCCCGGTCATTAACTGACTTAAGTGCCTAGGTGGGATAATGCACCTCAAACCCACAGCAGGGTGTCAAATATCAATTTTGATATTTGAAAAAAAATTGTGGAGGGGGGTTCTCTATAAATATCTCATGAAAAATATATCAAGGACGGCAAAGTTCTTGCCCACTTTTGGCTAAGTTAAAGGTAATGCCCGGGTGTTTAACTGACTTAAGTGCCTAGGTGGGATAATGCACCTCAAGCCCACAGCAGAGTGTCAAATATCAACTTTGATATTTGAAAACAAAAATGTGGAGGGGGTCATTATAAATATCCCATAAAAAATATATCAAGGACGGCAAAGTTCTTGCCCACTTTTGGCTAAGTTAAAGGTATTGTCCGGGTCTTTAACTGAGTTAAGTGCTTAGGTGGGATAATGCACCTCAAGCCCACAGCAGGGTTTCAAAATATCAATTTTGATATTTGAAAACAAATTGTGGAGGGGGGGTCTCTATAAATATCCCATAAAAGATATATCAAGGACGGCAAAGTTCTTGCCCACTTTTGGCTAAGTTAAAGGTGTTGCCCGGGTCTTTAACTGACTTAAGTTTCTAGGTGGGATAATGCACCTCAAGCCCACAGCAGGGTATCAAATATCAATTTTGATATTTGAAAAACAATTATGGAGGGGGGTTTCTATAAATATCCCATAAAAAATATATCAAGGACGGCAAAGTTCTTGCCCACCTTTGGCCAAGTTAAAGGTATTGCCCGGGTCTTTAACTGACTTAAGTGCCTAGGTGGGATAATGCACCTCAAGCCCACTGCAGGGTGTCAAATATCAATTCTGATATTTGAAAAAAAATTGTGGAGGGTCTCTATAAATATCCCATGAAAAATATATCAAGGACGGCAAAGTTCTTGCCCACTTTTAGCTAGTTTAAAGGCATTGTCCGGGTCTTTAACTGACTTAAGTGTCTAGGTGGGATAATGCACCTCAAGCCCACATCAGAGTTTCAAAATATCAAACAGATGTGGAGGGGGGGTCTTTATAAATATCCCATAAAAAATATATCAAGGACGGCAAAGTTCTTGCCCACCTTTGGCCAAGTTAAAGGTATTGCCCGGGTCTTTAACTGACTTAAGTGCCTAGGTGGGATAATGCACCTCGCGCCCACAGCAGGGTTTCAAAATATCAACTTTGATATTTGAAAACAAATTGTGGAGGGGGGGTCTCTATAAATATCCCATGAAAAATATATCAAGGACGGCAAAGTTCTTGCACACTTTGTGCTTATATTAAAGGTATTGTCCGGGTCTTTAACTGACATAAGTTCCTAGGTGGGATAATGCACCTCAAGCCCACAGCAGGGTGTTAAATTAAAGCCTTGATATTTGGATTGGGGGGGGGGGGGACCCTATGCATATCCCATGAAAAATTACCGAAGGACGGCAAAGTTCTTTGCCACTTGGGGTTTAAGTCAAAGGTATTGCTCGGGCCTTTAACTGACTTAAGTGCCTAGGTGGGATAATGCACCTCAAGCCTACAGCAGGGTGTCAAATATCAACTTTGATATTTGGATTTGGTGGGGGGGACCCTATTGCCACTTGGGGTTTAAATCAAAAGTACTGCCTGGGCCTTTACCTGACTTAAGTGCATTGGTGAATTAAATTTGTTGTTTGACAACTTTAAATACACAATTTAAAAATAAATAGATAAAACAAAATAATACTATTTATTAAATAAGTGTTACACGCACATGCAGGGTTTATATTTTGTTTGTTTTCATAATATGTATTGCTATATTTTTCCAATGTTCTGTATTTACATTTTTTTGTAGATTGATGAGACGTCTTCATGTGAACGGGGAATCTTAGGACTTTATTTTGTTTGACAAAGCGCTGGCAAATCCAAATTATATACCGATTTACATGAAAGTATATTATTTGTTTACGCTGTGTTTGCTTAAAGTTGGCCGACTGTTTTCTAAGCTCGCCATCCCTAAATAAATTTTTGTTTTGTTATTAAGCTCAGTATTATCTTTTACTCACATGAGTGTCTGTGTGAGATTCTGCACCTTATTTCCACAGTAGTGTGTCAAATGTTAACTTTGTATAGTGGAAAGGGGGGGGGGGGGGGGTCCAGAAATATTTCCTGTATGCCCAGATGACGATTCAATGTGTTGAATGTGCAATTACAGAAATATATTTATTATTGGTCGCTAGAAATCTTTAAAAGTACATTTTGCTCTTATATATTTTTTTGGTTTTGAGACATATCTCCTTATTGGTCGCTAGCTTACAACACTGCAAATACTTAGGTGTGTATTTTAGTGCTTCTGGGACTTTCTCCTATGCTCAGGATGAACTTTATAAGAAAAGTTTGAAAGCATATTTTAAACTTCAGAAAGATTTTCTCTCACTAAACCCAAAACCAAAAACTAGTATACATATATTTGATCACACAATCAAGCCCATTGTACTTTATGGCTGTGAAATATGGGGCACTTTTAACTCAAATACAGCTAGATTTAGAAATGGAACTGTATCTCCGGACAGAATTTACTCAAATCTCATTGGTGAAAAATTACATACTAAATTTTGTAAATTTATTTTAGGTGTTCATAAAAAACCCACCAA
This sequence comes from Bathymodiolus brooksi, assembly GCA_963680875.1. Lineage (NCBI taxonomy): Eukaryota > Metazoa > Mollusca > Bivalvia > Mytilida > Modiolidae > Bathymodiolus > Bathymodiolus brooksi. The sequence goes on along the minus strand of OY804577.1, from coordinate 97,174,959 downwards.
CTTTGCTGTTTTGTCAGAACTTGGTCGTTTCCCACTCTATTACGATATTATAAAAAGTATTCTCCACTATTGGAACCGACTTGAATATCTAGAAAAATTTCCTTTACTACAAAATGCTTATGAACAATCAAAACAACTATATAATCAAAACAAATCATCATGGTACGGATCTCTCCAACGTATACTTCAAAATTTTCCAACAATTAGTCTATTGAAAGGAAAGAAAATTTCAAAAAACAGCCTCAATAGACAAATCAAAGAGGGCTTTTTGGAACTATGGAAAAATCAGATGAAACAATACTCAGAAGGGAAGCTTCGCACTTACACCACATTCAAAGTACATTTTGGGTTTGAAAATTATCTATCTGTTATCGGTAATTTTGAGCATAGGAGATGTTTAACTAAACTAAGAATCTCAGCACATCGTCTACATATTGAGACTGGTAGATACCAGGGTATCCCTCCACACCAAAGGTTGTGTGAGCAGTGCGACTCGGGAGAAGTAGAAGATGAAATTCATTTTCTACTTTGCTGCAGCAAATTTAGAGAGGAGCGACAACAGCTGTTCAAAACAATATCTCAATCGTGTAACAATTTTCTACAATTAAATCCTCGAGAAAAATTTTACTGGTTAATGACCTGTGAAGATGTATCAGTTTTGAAAGAGTTGTGTCACTTTATTTATAAATACTGCAGATAATTTAAATAACTGAATAACACTGCTTCAATTTTATTAACAAAATCTACATATTAATGTCTAAAATATATTATTGTTTGTCTGCACTAGACACGAGGAGGAATGCTCATTGCTAATCTTAGTAGATGCAATACATTTCCTGAAGCACTGTCCCTTGGTGTCTGTTGCAGATAAACGATACATCTATTTATTCCCATTTTAGTTTATTACTTGAACTGCTTGCTTTCCTGGATCAGACACGGGGAGAATCGAAATGCGATTCTTAAGTACCGTCCCCTGGTGTCTCCTCCAGCTAAGTAATCACAGTCCTTTCATCAAACACATGATGTTTTACTACTTGAACCGCTTGCTTTGCTGGATCAGACACGGGGAGAATCAAAACACAATTCTTAAGCATCGTCCCCTGGTGTCTCCTCCAGCTAAGTAATCGCATACATGTAGTCCATTCTTCAACCATATGATACACTGCAACTATACATTACTCATTGCCTCTCCTCGGGTCGTGCTGCCGAACACGGCCTATTTATTTATTTATTTATTTATATATTTTTTGTAACATATATCATTTAAATAGTTAGAATTGTCTTGTTTAAAAACATATATCTCCATTATGTATTGTTGTAACTTGATATAATTATGAATGTATATTTGTTATTGCCCCTTGAGGGACCCTAATTGGAATAAAAATATTGTATTGTATTGTATTGTATTGTATTGGTCGCTAGCTTGAGCCTGGTTTCGATGCCAGGTAGCATTACTTATATTAGACGATCTTAAAAGAATTTATTATATTGTTCGTTACCTTCATTAGTGCATCATAAAAGTATGAATAAAGCACCAAATACTTCTAAACAGTACCTTTTGGCAAGTCAAACAGTCTTCAGACGACAGTGTAAACAGACTTACAGTTGTCAAATTGGACGACGTCCAACAGCTTACATTGAATATATTTTAAAATGTCTATTTAATTGGCAATGCTGAGGTATTCATATCTGTAATTTTGCATAAACTGTGTTCATATCTATTGACATTACCAACACAAGTATCGAGAATATTATTCAAGGATAAAGGGTCAAACGGGACAATCTTATTATATCCTTGTTCAAAAGAACCTGTTAAAATGATAAATATGACGCTATAGGGCTAATACATTGAAAAAACAAAGATGCAGTCCTTGCATCAATCAATCATACGCATTCTGTCAAGTTTTTGGACGTACGAGTTATTAGAATTAAATGAAAAAATAGAAAAACTTACTTGCCGTGAATTCCACCGAAACCGTAATGCAGATTACAAATTCATATACTGGTTCATATACTGTGTTATTATAGGTTATGAAAAAAAAACAGCTGAGTGGCAATTATTTAAGAAAAATATGGTTGCGATCCGTCTTCCGTAATTACAATGGTGACTTGTTTCTACCTGATTTAAAATATACCTTGAATTTCTTCCATTGTTGTGCGTCATGTTCACGATATTCTATTACAACACTATTTCACTCAAGCGTTCATTTTTTTCTTGTTCTAGTTAAACACTGGGGTAAAACGGTCATCCCAAGATGGCGGACGTGGAATCGGGTAAGAATGTTTTTTGTCGATTAAATTGTTTTTATGATGTATTCTAAATGGCACATGCATTAATGATACGGTAGTAATCTATGAAGGTATCACAAGGAAATCACAAATTACGACTGGAAAATGAATATGAAAGAGAAAATCCGATTTTATAAAATCGCTAAGATGACCGTAACTGAAAACTGAGATTACGGTCATCTTTGAAAACAATTATGATCAGTTACGGTCATCTTAGCGATTTTTTTAAATCGGATTTTCTCTTTCATGTACATTTTTCTTTCGTAATTTGTGATTTCCTTGTGGAAAGTTCATAGATTACTATCATACTAATGCATGTGTCATTTAAAATACATTATAGAAACAAAACACATTCTTACTGGAGAATGTCGTATTCACAACAACAAGCATCAATTGTTTGGAGTGGTCATTGGTGTACCCTGTTGCAATGCCTTTTTTCTGACCCTATCCATTTATCCTGTCCCAAGCCATGACCTGCATTTCCAACATCAGATGGTGTTGCCCCCCTTTTTTTGTGTTCAGTGAGTGGTGATTGATATTGGTGGAATTGTTGACCATTACTGTTTTAACTTGGCTTTCTTTTCATAATCCTCTACTTCTTTTTCCCTTCACGGCCATTATCCAAATGCCACCTTTCAACCATCAATTATTGATTGTAAGCTTAATTCTCATCATGAAAATATAAAAAATGTATATACATGTAGTTGAAATACTGCTTACTTGACATTAAAAAATAATCAATCAACCATTCATTTTTCGAATGAGCTACAAGGGAGTGTCAACAGCTAGGGGCGTTGGGCCATTCTCTATCCAGTAAACAAACCAGGGTTATCGTTCTTGCACTTCCGTCTAAGATGATGTAGTTTGACCTAGAAACGAAGCTGCTTCGCTATTCTCGGCGATATTTCATGGAAAAGATCGACATACCGACTGAAATTCGAACATGGGCAATTAGGTAAGTGTCTTAGAAACAGCTTGATACGACAGTGCCATATGTAGACAAGGTAAAAAGTGTAAAAAAACACGGGGGTTTCCCAACCGAGGTGAGCGATATGGCGCGAAATATGAAAATTGAGTTGCTTAATACCTTCTCTCTTATACTGTATCAGTCGAAAAACTGTGGACACAGAATACACGTATTATTCATGATGTATGACGTCTACTGATATTGTCAAATGAAGAAAAAACGAATGATTATGAAAATTTTGAAAAAGGAATGAATTATATGAAAATTTTGAAAAAAGGGGGGGTAGTAGAGAAAAGGGGGGGGGGGGGGAGGAGGAAACGAAATCCATGCCCCATGCGCCTGTGGTCGACATCTCGAAGAAAAAGCTTCAAATTATTTAAATTATCTTAATGCATGTCAAATGCATTCATATTTCGTATTTTGAAAATCATTCAAATATTTGGTAACTGTAAGAAACCTTCGATGCGACTTGGAAACATGTGTCCGTCCAGTGTGACATGGCCGATCTCAGACAAAGACAAAAACGCTAACAATTTCTAAATCCATGTCAATCTGTTCAAATTTCATATTTTCTAAATAATTAATCATTTGGAATTGTCAAATAAATTAAAATTAAATTGATTTTGCAAGTTTTTGTCTGCAGATTGATTGTAAGCAATGTAGATATACATGTTTTGCATGACCTGATCTTTCAGATGTCTTGAACGTAAAAGGGGAAGTTTTAGATTATTGTGTGTTTTACGTCCGACTCACCTAATCCGGTATTGCGGACAGATTTCTCTTCATTTTGCTAGCCTTTCGCTTGCTGTATACATCCCGTGGTTCTGTGGATGTCGGTGGTCTATCACCAAGGTCTGTTTCTGCGGTGTAGTCTGGGTAGCGATCTATTAATGATGGGTCGTCCGGGTCGAATGACTCTGAGAAAGACATCGATCCGTCTTTAAGCTCTGTCTTATAGGTTAATTTACATCTGATGTACGGACTTCGTACAGCTGTACATTTTTTCCATGGTTTCTGGGAATCTTCAATATCGAGATATTTTGTAGGCGTTATTTGCCTGCCAGTTAATGTAGTTCTTGTCTGGGTCGATCGCTCCCTTCTTTGTGTCATAGTTGTTGGTTTGTGGAGGGCTTGGTCGTCGCTGTGTAGCTGCTCAGTTTGTGTCGTTTCGTCTGTTATGGAGTTACTGCATGTCGTTTGTCTGTATTTGAGCACATATTTTACTGTCACCAACGGCTTCGTTCCTTTTCGCCTTCCACTGGTTGATGCGTTGAGCGTTTCTTTTACTGGTGGAAGGAGAGAGGTGTTTCTTTTTCTGGGCCTGGCTGGCAACTTCTCCAGTTTTTACAACGGGTTTCTCAGCCTTGATCCAAATCAGCTTGACTGATATTGCGCTGGAATTAACCTGTAGGTTCCACTAAGTTTTTTTAAATTATGTTTTTTCGTTTCCAATCGATAATTTGAGTGCGCAGGTGCTAAAGGTAGATATATACCGACATATACTGGTTGACGATATATAGGCCGTCATATTAGAAAATTCACCTATAACAACTCGAACAAAAACCGATATTTCTTCAATAAATTCATCTATTCATTTTAAGTGAATAGATGTGATCAAGTTGCACGTTCAATGCTGATATTGTCATAATTTACTTAAAGACAGAACTTTGTTAAAATCAAGAAATAGTATTTATTCTGCAGTCATTATCATTTTTGTGTGATAATTACAGTAGGTGTATATATATAAATACATTTTTGTAGGGTTAAGGTTAGTGTTATGGTGTTTAATGCCACTTTCAACAACATTTCAGTTAAATATGTGGCGGTCAGTTTTATTTGTAGAGGAAACTGGAGTACCTGTCGCAAATCACTGACAAACTTTATCACATAATGTTGTATCGAATACACCTCGCCATCTGCGGGATTCCAACTCGCAACTTTAGAGGTGATAGGCACTGATTGCACAGGTACATGTAGTTGTTAATCCAACTACCATACGATCACGACCACGACGGCTCCTACATTTTTGCATCACCCTTCTGTAGTATATTGTATATATACAAATAACAATCTCCTGATACACAATTCATGAACATAGCGAAGAGTAAGAAGTAAGAGAGTATACCTATACCAGGATTCCACATCGGAACCTGAAATCTGACGGCTGTGGACCAGTGCTGCCTGTAGCTGCAACTAGCCTAGATTTCAGTTGGTGGCAAATCGTGGTTTTCGTTTATAATTAATTAAATAATTAAAAATGTACATGCATGATGTATGATGTATGATGTATGATAGACTGATGATGTAAGTCATGTATTACTACCACGGGTCCTAACTGGGTCACAGGGACTTGCTCACAGACATTAAATTTGCGCCATTGAAGAATATTACATTGTCATCAATTGTCATAAATTTATGTTGAAAAAAAAACAGGACATCACTGCGTTTGTCTATAATTGAAGAAGAACAATTACTGATCTAAATCGTTAATTTAGGCAGTAAATCGCTCACTACATATAGAGTTAGGGTTATGGTGTTTAACGTCACTTTCAACAATATTCCAGTTATATCGTGGCGGTCAGTTTTATTGGTGGAGGAAACCGGAGTACCCGGAGAAAATCACCGACAAGCCGCAAGTTGCTGACAAACTTAATTTTTATCACATAAATTTGTCACAGTATCGAGTACACCTCACCGGATCGGGATTCGAACTCACAACGTTAGTGATGATAGGCACTTGATTGCACAAGTAGACCCAGGTACCATGCGATCACGACCGGATTTCGACGGCCCCCTTCTCACTACTTATGATAAATTTTTATACTGCCTTGAAAATCTCCGTGTTTTGAATAGTTTCAATTCAAGTTAAGGGGAACAGAAGAGAAGTGTTTCTGTTGAGAAATTAACAGGAATATTAAGTGAATAGTATAATCATCTGGGTTGTGTATAAAAACAAGAACTTTGGACACAGGCACTTGTAGCAGCAGTTTCGACCGAATCACAGAGACATTATTGTTTGTTTATAATACGTCATAACAGAGCAGTGGCGCGTAATGTACGTTGTTTGTATATATTCCTTGTATATGCCTTCAACCCTTCAAAGCATTCCATAATTTCCATTTCTTTGTTTTTAATTGTACATTTCTGGAAAGTTTTTTAATTGTAAATGGAAGGTTGCTGACCTAACCACATATGTATATAGTTTTCAATGCGACAATACTCTGGAAAGAGGGATGCATTTATTGAAAAAAGACGAAGAAGAAGAACCCTTCGGGGTAAAATTGAGCATTGAATAAAGTTTAAGTTTTTAAATAATTCCCTCGTGATATAAATTTGATTTTGCTACAGTATAGTCATTACAAACAGGCAAACTAAAGGAGTGATATGTCATTGTTACAAACTATATCATCCGATCGTTTACTTTTTGTGAAGAGAAAAAACGTACGAAGTCCTATTTTGTAGGAATAGCCGGCAGGTAAATTTCAATTAGTTGACAGTTTGATGTAACCAGAAAAAGAAGTTATTCTAACTTTCACTTTCATCTGCTATATTTCATCTGCTAAATAAGAAAAGTTGGTATAGTACTATCCTGTCCTTATTAAAATATTTAAAACTTGACTTAAGATTTGTTATGAACTCAGAAAACAAATTTAAAACATTTTGTGTACACTAAACTTAAATCTAATTATAATAGACTGTGGTTCCTGTGATGATAAAATTAATAAGGATTTTGGAAATAAATTAAGAACATATAGATTATTTAAGAATAACATAAGTCTAGAACACTATTTATCTATGAAAAATGATGAACAAAGAATTTTACTCTCAAAATTACGAATAAGTAATCACAATTTAGAAATAAAAAGAGGAAGACACAGAGGGCTTCAGGCAAAAGAAAGAATTTGTAAATTATGCTTAAAGGAAGTTGAAGATGAAATTCACTTCTTATTAAAATGTGAAGCACTTCAAAATGTGAGAACACCATTTATTGATCTTATAGATAATAATAATTATAACTTTAAACATTTAGATATTAATGTCCAATGAAGACAATTTCATCATAAATCAACTTTCTGATATGATACTAAAGTTACATTCATCTAGAAATGATATAATTCAAAATTAATAATAGTGATATTTTATGTTATACAATATTAATAATAATAATTATATATCCACGGCTGGTAATCGGCACAAGCAGAACAGTTGGTTCTGCAAAGAAATTCGTGAGGATAACTTCCGGTTTTGGTGGAGGAGAGTTCACGAAGACGCTTCGCAAGGTATGTACATGTCAAAAAGTGAAATTTTCTTTCTTACTGCTCGAATATTGCAAAATCAGAGAATGCTATGCTGTGGCGAATGCTTTCACGATTAGAAACATGTATAGTTTATTCTTGTATATGAAGTGTAACTCTCGCAAAATCAATCGTCCCACGAAAAACATGACGAAAATTGTGACACTCTTACATTTATAAGTTGTTCTTGACAAAGATGCAAGTTAAATTTTCAATATTTTTTCATCATGGGAGTCTAAATGTAATCGGGAATAAATCCCGATTCGTCAGAAGTAAATTGAAGTCAAGATAAATCTACAAACTGTCAATTTTCTCGTTTTCCTGCTTGAGGAGATCGGTCCTGATAGAGCACATTGCGAATGCATGAGGAGATTTGCTAGTTTGCTAATTGTGTTCTGCAAAATTGATAAATTGACACTTTTAAACACAAAACTGATAAATACTCTAATCAAAATAAACTATTCTCTGTCCACTTTCAGGAGATGCCAGGATTCAAGGGAAAGAGGAAAAGGGGACTGACATTGACTTGTTACGAAAAACATTTCGATATAGATTGCCTGTATCACCGCCAAGGAAGCGAACAAAAACAAGTAGCAGTACACCAAATTTAAAATCCCCATCAATCAGGACACCAAGTTTATTAAAAAAATCTGTTTCAATTTAAAATATTTATATCCTTTCAAACGTGGGGCATATATTTTTTGAATGAAACAAGTGCCTGTGCACCATGCCCAGAAGCTGAACGCCTTGTTGCCACTGCGAATGTCACTCCAAAAACAACCAATTCAAATTCTTTATTACCTAACACAGCTTCAAATGAGATGGAAATAGTGCAAATATTGGTGATGTTGATAGTCGCAATCTGACTGTCACTCTGATTCGGACAGTTGTGATCCAGAGGTCATGGTACCAGATGCCAGGGTGTTCAGTTCAATGCAAAATGAACAAAAATACCCATGGCTATATGACAGTGTGGTACACCAAGGGTATTTATGTAAGTTTTGTGAACTGTTTTGTGGTCATTCTTCCTCATCACAAGAATTTGTTACTGTTGGCATTAACCTTGGTACAGTATGATTGCTATTCTATTACTGGACCTCCAAACTAATAAATGTATTGCTCTTCCCATCTTTTCCCAATTCACATCATTTACGCGCTAATTTTCCCAAATATAAGAGACCCGGACCCAAATACAAATGAGTAGGAAAATCATTGATTTGTAATAAGCATGTCGGATTTAAAGCACTTTGTAATAAGCAAGTCGGATTTAAGGCACTTGTAATAAGCAAGTCATTTAGTAGTTTTCTGATTGGTTGCGTCCGTCGTCCTACGCCCCGTACAGACAAAGGGAGTTCGAGTATAACTGATAATATGATTACTTTTAATGGTATATCTGTATTAAACTTTAAATTCAAGAGATATTCTCTTTAACCAAAGTATTATATGTAGTAAAGTTTTATTTTAATGTATTATGTAATATTCAGGTGAGCGACTGGGGGTATTAAATTCTGAGAAAGTGCCATTTCATCTATCACATATTAAGAAGTTATTGTTGAAGCCATGAATTTTCTGAGATTTTACCATGGATAGGAAATAATATGCACCCCCCCCCTTTTTTTTTTTAGCTCACCTGACCCAAAGGATCATATGAGCCTTTGTCATCACTTTGCGTCGGTCGTCCGTCCGTACACAATTACTAAAATATTCTCCTCTGAAACCACTTGGCCACTTAAGACCAAACTTTGGTGGAATGGTTCATTGGTGATCCCCTTCCAAAATTGTGTCCGGCAGTCTCGACCTCCAACCAACATGGTCGCTGTTACTAAAAATAAAAAAGGGGGATGAAATTTAAAAAATCGTCATCTCTGAAACTACTGGGCCAATTGGAACTAAACTTTGCTTAGTCCTTTGATGACCCCCTTTCAAAATTGCGTGCGGCAATCAAGACATCCAACCAACATGGCCACTATTGCTAAAAACAGAAAAGGTGGATGAAATTTTAATTTTTTTCCTCTTAAAACTACTGGGCCAATTGGATTCAAGCTTTGCTAAAATAATCCTTTGGTGATCAACTTTCAAAATTTTGTCTGGCAGTCCCGTCCTCGGGCCAAGATGGGCGCTGTTACTATTTATTAACGATTCCTTGCACATTAAGTAGGATGCAAGGTTTTACATGTCTTATCAAATCTTATACAACCAATATGTTTAGCTTATTTCAGTGAAATACTGTTCGTAGAAGAATATAATATTTGTGCTTCGTCGTACATCTTTTTTTTTAAAGATAGTTCTTGTTTCCAATGTAAGTGAAGTTAATATTGTGTATCCAATACACAATGGAAGTTGTCACAAACAACAAATGATCAATAATGACAAGTTAAATCATGGGAAACCGCAGTTACAATTATGAATTGATTCCTTAAATGAAATGTTTATTCACTAGGTAGACAGCCCATGCACAATGAAATATTACTTTTATACTTTTAAAAACCCGACGGGAAGAAGGGCATCAGTTCGTGAATTTACTACCAGACAGACATGCACAATTTGTGATTATACAGTGGATTACATGTGTCGTACCAAAATTAGGAAATCTCCTCATGCATTCGTAATGTGCTCTATCAGAACCGATCTCCTCAAGAAGGAAAACGAGAAAATTGACAGTTTGTAGATTTATCTAGACTTCAATTTACGTCTGACGAATCGGAATTTATCCCCGATTACATTTAGACTCCCATGATGAAAACATATTGAAAATTTAACTTGCATCTTTGTCAAGAACAACTTATAAATGTAAGAGTGTCACAATTTTCGTCATGTTTTTCGTGGGACGATTGATTTTGCGAGAGTTACACTTCATATACAAGAATAAACTATACATGTTTCTAATCGTGAAAGCATTCGCCACAGCATAGCATTCTCTGATTTTGCAATATTCGAGCAGTAAGAAAGAAAATTTCACTTTTTGACATGTACATACCTTGCGAAGCGTCTTCGTGAACTCTCCTCCACCAAAACCGGAAGTTATCCTCACGAATTTCTTTGCAGAACCAACTGTTCTTGCTTGTGCCGATTACCAGCCGTGATATCTGTGTCAGATATACAATAGTTCTAATAATAAAACCCTAAATGCTCGCTTACTCGCAAGGGTTATAACGGGATGCCATTACACGTAATGGAGCAGCCGCCGAGATTTTTTGCGCTCGCTTACAGAGCTTCTGACGCCTGCATTTATCAATAATAAGACATAACCTTTCCTTTTGTCCATTATTATAACAAGTTTTTATCACCTACCAGTATTTTAGAATGTAATTCCCACAAAATAAAAATCCATGTTTACATTTTGAATTTCGTCATTTCCGGCCTCACTATTTGGATGTCGATACCATATTTGGCGATTTAGGCGTGAATGTTTACCAATCGTAACTACTCGGCCATTCTCGCTACCCTGCAAATAACAGGGTAGCGAGAATGGCCGAGTAGTTACGATTGGAATGTTACATCAGCTTGTAGTAAGAAATACCATATTTAGAAAAGCTCCGCCTTCCGTAGTTTCCGGTTATGGAAAACGATCGATAAATTTGAACAAGGTTGTTGCTAACTTTGAAAAGCATATATTTCTCAGCCAAACCGATTTAACAAGGACTGGGATCATCAGTAATAGTTATAATGAAATGTTTGAAGCGTAAATAGTGAGTTTTTATGTTTCAACTGCAACTTTTTTTTTGCTCCATTGTGACGAATGGGACCGCGTTGTAGCTCTGCCGAGACACAAGTTTGTCACAGGAGCTACATTATTGCAGCTAGATATACAACTGTGGATGATGCACTGTCTCTTAATCTATTACAGGGATCACTATGCTTGTCAAAATTATTGATTACAAAATTGTATATTTACATGTATTTGTATGTCTTGTATGTTAAATCCAATCAATCTAATCATACCAATTAATGTAAATATTGTGATTTTCATGTAATTATACTGCCTATCATGGGCGTCTTTAATTGACAAATAAACATATTCTATTCTATTCTATTCTATTCTAACCTTTGGTTAATTTATAAAGAAAGAATTGATGTATATGTTGTAATGTTTTCTATAAGATAATAATCAATTAATAAAATATGCTTAAGCAGTTAGCTAAAGCAATAATCAAATCATAAATAAACTGATAGCTTTGTGTATGCATTTCTAAATCAAAATTTCCCGCGTTATTAATTAATCCATTCGGAGTTCATCGAAACCACGTGATTTGTTTGTTGATACCACCGCAACACAGCAGCAAACTTTCTGAATTTCCTTTCAAAATGCCAGAAAAAAAGCAAGATTATTGGATACCGGAAAGCATTAAAGATGTACAGTTCGAAGAAAGATATACAATATTAACAGAACTCGGAAAGTATGAAAGTTTAACGTGCAAGGTGCACGTTGGTAACCATTTTTATTTACATCGAAACGATTTACTTCCCTTGTCCTTGATACAGAAAAAAATCGGTCATTTAAAACAAAACCATTGAATAATATTTCATGCGTGTGCATGATTTTCCACCCATACCTAAAAACTTCAATTTTGAAAATTATTTAACCGAAATTTTAAGCACGTGCATATGGTACGATATGCCAATGTAATACAACAGTTAACAAAAAGAACGAACAAAAAAATACAAAAAAATGGACGAATTATGTATGTTAGAACTTAAAACAGTGCCAAAATGAACACTTAGTCTTCCTTTGAAAAAACAAAAGCCTGATTGAAATTAGAGAAGATTTGTTAAGCATTCAAAGTGTTCATTACCATTTCAGGATTTGGATATAGGATTTGTCAAGTTTAAAATAAATTGAATGTAGTCATTATTTGTCAAAATCATATATTGTTGAGATTTGTTCTTATTTATATAAGTTTTAAACTTTTTTGTTTGTCGAGTTAGGCCTTATCAACTTGCAGGAAAAGCCCCTTTAAACCTAAAAACTCTGCTTGCCTTGATACCATGAGATGTTCCCCAAAGTAAACAAAATTTACCTGAACACTTCAGGGCAAGTTCTCCATACAATTATCGTAAACTAAATTTGAAAATTTTATGTGCAGGAAGATGTATGTTCAAAATTTCAAATGGATATTATTGTATAACTATTCATAAAAATTAGCTCTTATTTTTTAGTAATTCTTGTTTCTTATTTTAAAACTACCTCGATATCGTGAGACCCAAGGCTATAATAAGATCAAATTTCAACAGTAAAATGATACATATTTACAAATGTTGTTATTGGTGACTTATCTTCATTTCTGAAGAACCAAAGCTGTGAGTTCGAACCCCTTTCATGGCGAGGTGTACTCGATACAACGTTGTGTGATAAAGTTTGTCAGTGACCTGCAACAGGTCGGTGGTTTTCTCAGGGTACTCCGGTTTCCTCTACCAATAAAACTGACTACCACGATATAATTGAAATATTGTTGAAAGTGGCGTTAAGCTTCATAAACCAAGCTATCATTTCTTAGGACGGTGACTTGGGAGCATCTATGATCTAAATGCATTATTCCATAATTCAGCCTTAATCCTAAAACATGATTTTTTTTTTGATATGTCATATTTCAAATATATTTAAATTGATATTAATGGTTATTAATTAACAAATTCTGTTGTTTATTTCTGTATGTGATCATTTGTTCCTTTAGTTTGCCATGGCAAAATATTCCTTAATTTACTCTACACTTTAAGATAGCTCAAAACTAAAAATAGTCCATATAACACGATCAACTTCAAACTCATTTTGAAACATACAACCAGATGACCATCATAAGTAGTTTCCAACAGATTTTTGTAGTTTTTCCTGTTTTTATGCAATTTTTTCAAGCTAGGAGTTTATTGTGTTATCAGATGTAAAAACCTTTTGATAGAATAAAATATAACTTGCTGTGGTGTAGTTCTAAAAAAAATTTGGTAAAAAATGTTTCTGTGAGACTATGACTTCAAGTTTTATTCAAGAAAAGTTTTACTGTACCAAAGGTTAAATCAGAACCTGTAAATTGAAGAAAGATAGACAATACAATCACCTAAAGAAAGGAAAAAAGATGAAAAGACAAATCAGTGGTCCACAAAACCCTACACAAAAAACTAAAGATTGTGTTACACAAACCCAATTAAATCAAGGACAGTATAAAAGAAAATGTATGTTGTCCTTGCAATATTTGCAGAATCTGTCAGAATACTGCCCAGTTAAATAACTGTGCACTTATAATATTCTTATTTTTGTGATTAATGAATGATTGGTCAATTTATGGCATATATCAACATGATCAAACCTGAGAGACTTTTTCAGGTCAAATGGGTGTGCAAATTTTACTGTAAAATCAAACTGAAATTAATTGAAGTCTAGGGGATTATTTCTTGATCAAAATACAGTAGACTTTTTTTTATTATACTTTGTCCATTTAGTGCTAAATATACAGTCAAACCTGTCTTATGTGACCTTGCAAGGGAACAGTGGAATATTGTCACATAAGACAGGTGGTTGCTTCATACAGGTTTAATTGATATGAAATGCACTGTGAAGGGAAATAAAAAATAAGGTCACACAATACAAGTTATTGCTTAATAGAGGTGGTCACTAAGGCAGGTTTGACTGTAATAATACCCTTTTGCTTACTTTGGTGTAGGTGTGTATAAAATGGAATTTTTACATGTCTGAATCAGAATAATTTTGTTTTTTCAGAGGAGCTACATCGGTGGTACATAAATGTGAAGATAAAGGAACAGGAAAGGCTTGGGCTGTCAAAATCATCAACAAACGGGTAAAATAAATACATTTCTGGATTTCTTTTTTTTTAGCTGATATTGTCCATAAGACTGTGTATGTCTGAAATCACATTAAAAAATCTTTTCAGAACCACTGAACGAAAAAAATTCAAATTGGGATGAGATGATCTTTTGTTGGTCTGCTTTCAAAATTACATGTGACAGACTGACAGGTCCACCCTCCATCCAAGATGACTGTCATTACTAAAAATAAATAATTCTTTAAAAATTTGACTTAATGTAAAATTTCTTGTAAGGAACCACAAATCCTACAAATGTAGGCTGCACAATGCACATGGACATGTATGATAATTGAATTGTCGTTTAGTTTTATAAAGATTTGAAATTAAAGATGGACGTTATCATTGGTTTATTGTAGAATCTGGTTTGAATTATACTAATATTGCAGTATTTTCAGAATCTCTTACATTATACTACTGCTTAGAATATCAATATATACAGTAGTCCTATGACATGTACATTTGTAATATTTGATGCTAAGCAATGTTTATTAATAAAATTTCTCTAATTTTTATTTTAGGAGCTGTCGTGGTCATAATTGTATGATAGTTGGATTTACAACTACCTGTGCAATCAGTGCCTATCACCACTAAAGTTTTGAGTTCGAACCCCGTTCATGGCGAGGTGTACTCGATACAACATTATGTGATAAAGTTGGTCAGTGACTTGCGACAGGTCAGTGGTTTTCTACGGGTGCTCCGGTTTCCACCACCAATAAAACTGACCGCAACGATATAGCTGAAATATTGTTGAAAGTGGCGTTAAACACCACAACCAAATCTAATTTTTTATTTTTCAGATTGATTTCAAAGTAATAAATACAGAAATTGGAGTGCTGTTGAAGTTAAATCATAATAATGTTGTAAGTTGATTTTCATTTGACAATAGATTTGATGCAACTACATTGTATATGAACGTTTTGAATTTCTGTCAGTGTTCTAGCTACAATGACATCAAGCTGAGTCTGAGCTGGAACACTGCTTGTTAAAGTGGACAATTTCCTATTCTGTAATTTAGATAAAATATGTAAGATTTCTGTTATTCAAATAGATTTGATGCAACTACATTGTATATGAACGTTTTGAATTTCTGTCAGTGTTCTAGCTACAATGACATCAAGCTGAGTCTGAGCTGGAACACTGCTTGTTAAAGTGGACAATTTCCTATTCTGTAATTTAGATAAAATATGTAAGATTTCTGTTATTCAAATAAATTTGCTCTCACAATTTGTGGAAGTGGTGAATTCAAATTTTATGTTTGTTAATATGATTGTCCCTTATAAAGTTTTCAGTTTTTGTATGAATCAGAAATCTTAGATTCCCACCAACCACATGACATTGTTTAGCATATGAATAGGAATAAAATGGTTTTAAAAAAAACCAGCAATCTGTACAAGCAAATTGTTTTTAGCATTTTCTTATTGGAATTTATTTTTCAAAATGAGTAAAAATATAAAACGATAATGAGATGCCATTTTATAAAAAAAAATCCTGTCCATATCCCCTGCCCTATCAAGGAGATATAGGTTCATATCCCCAGCTTGATTAACAAATCAAGTTACAGGATTAGCCAAGATATATCACTCCAGTAGAATGTAAATATAAATTGGTATTCAATGATTACAGTTATTTATTATACCCCCGCTCCCCGAAGGGGGAGGGGGGTATACTGTTTTACCTCTGTCCTTCCGTCCGTCCAAGATATATTTCGTTGCATTTTTCTCAGTAACTGTTGATGGCAGAAATCTGATATTTGGTCACAAGCATCATATAGGTATACCATATTGTGGGTAGCGTTTTTGGACCCGTCAGATTCCTACTTCCTGTTTGCCGACTTAGTTGGTCTTTATACACATTGAACATATATGCACATTTTTCGTCACATTTTTCTCAGCAACTATTGATGACAGAAATCTGATATTTGGTCACAAGCGTCATATAGGTACCCCATATCGTGGGAAGCGTTTTTGGACTCATCAGATTCCTACTTCCTGTTTGCCGACTTAGTTGTTTTTTATACACATTGGACATATATGCACGTTTTTCGTCACATTTTTCTCAGCAACTATTGATGGCAGATATCTGATATTTGGTCACAAGCTTTATATAGGTATGCCATATTGTGGGAAGCGTTTTTGGACCCGTCAGATTCCTACTTCCTGTTTGCCGACTTAGTTGGTTTCTATACACATTGAACATATATGCACATTTTTCGTCACATTTTTCTCAGCAACTATTGATGGCAGAGATCTGATATTTGGTCACAAGCTTCATATTGGTACCCCATATCGTGGGAAGCGTTTTTAGACCCATCAGATTCCTACTTCCTGTTTGCAGACTTTGTTGATTTTTCTACACATTGAACATATATACTCATTTTTCGTCGCATTTTCCTCAGCAACTATTGATGGCATAAATCTGATATTTGGTCACAAGCTTCATATAGGTACCCCATATCGTGGGAAGCGTTTTTGTAGTTCTATTATTTATGTTGTAGATTCGATTAAAAGAAATCTATGAAACACCACAGCACATATATCTGGTACTTGAATTAGTGAAGGGAGGAGAGTTATTTGACAGGTAAGTGTGTAAATAAACATTAGAGATTACCGAAGGGGCAATCAAAAATGAACAATCTGGCAATATAGAGGAAGACTAACAAAACAAAAACACAGCACAATATGTGTTGGACACTACTACATGTATACGCAAACAAACACAAATAAAGTAAATAAGACATAAGCCCTCCTACAAACAAGAGGAGGTAAAGACGAACCGAACATCGTTTTTATGCGGAAATTGTAACAGACATCGCAACACGGAACTCGGAACGTAAAGACATATAATAGGACAACAAGCAAACATTTCAAATACAAGGGCTTATGATTATAAAATGTTTGAGCACAAAAGCAGCCAATCAGAAATTTGTATCCAGTTAATACAGTGTTCTGATTGGAGGATTGAAGAGTATGTTAAGTTTTAGGACTGTAAGACCAGAATATTTATTCTTGACAGGCCTCTACATTAACATTTTTTTTATCTTGTCCCTTCGGACATCTAACTAAAAAAAGTACTTATCTTTTAGTTGTCCGAATTTTTTTTAATAAAAATGATAAAAATTAGAGAATAATTATCAGCAATTTGTGTAACAAGTCTACTTTGAAGAAAACATTTTGTAGAATTTTTTTTTTATATATATAAATAAAGCAAAGTATTTTATTTGAATTCACAGAGAAATAAAAAAATTTAGTGGATCTTTTCAACCATTTGTCTTAATCATGAAAAAGCTTGTAATATTTGTCCATTTCAAAGGTTTCAATATTTCCCAAAAGCCTAAATCAAGTCCACTATCGTATTTTGCACAAAAGACAAGTTTAAATTTAGCGCCAAATTGATATCCGATAATTTTTACGTGTCCGTTCCGGAGTGATTCTTGTTCTTATATTTCAAATATTGATATTTTCATTCATTAAAGCGTTTCTGAGATTGCGACTTTCATTTTTCACAGTTTTCCGATTGTTGACTGATTTTGTCTGTATATATAATTATGAGTTTTGACTTTCCCCTTGGAAGATTGTTCGGAGTTCGGTAATCTATTGGACTAGATTTCAGATGAGATAGTAAAATACTACTAAATTGTCCCCCTTAAGGGAGACCATCCCTCTTATAAGGCCACTTTTTCTTTGCAGAAGAAGTGGCCTTATAAAAGGGAGACTATTGTGTATATTTGGTGTCTAATGGGTTAGGAATAGAGTTATGGTGTTTAATGACACTTTCAACAATATTTCGGTGTTATCGTGGTGGTCAGTTTTATTGGTGGAGGAAACCGGAGTCTTAGTCACATACTGTTGTATCGAGTACACCCCACCTGGGTGATATTCGAACTCACAACTTTAGTGGTGATAGGTTCTAATTGCATATGTAGTTGTAAATCCAACTACCATAAGATCATGACGCCGACGGCTCCTAGGTATCTGTATTGTATTGTTTTAATTTTGGTGTATAATTTCAGGATTGTAACGAGAGGATTTTATTCTGAGAAGGATGCAGCAGCTGCAGTCAAACAAACATTAATAGCTGTACAGGTAAATATTACAGTTGATAGGTTTGTATATATATATATATATTTAAAATGTTTAAATGTCACAGATTTCTACTGCTACCCTTATTGTGGAGCATTTAAAATGAAAGATTTATGATGGTAAAAGTAGGTTGATGATTTCAAAGTTTCAACTTATTGATATTTTGAAATATCCATGATAAATCCTACTGTTCCTTGGGTTTTTAGATTCTTATATTAACCTCAGTATGGTATAGATAATATGTCATAGACAATCTGTGGTTTACTCTGAATACCCCGGCTTAGACACTTTGGTCTTGTCTTAGCACTGTAGTTTCCTTCAACTTTAAACCTTATCAAGGCGATAGTGTTGAACAAAGGTATTAAGTAATAAACATTTAGTCTATAATGGAAGTAAATTTGTTCTATGTAAACAAAAGTGTTTTTTTTTTATTAATAAAATGTGTTTTTCATTTGTAGTAAAATGACTTTTATTTAAGATCATGACAATTTTAGTACTCATCTACTTTGATGTTAAATAATTGATACATTTGAAAGTGAAATAATATACATCTCTTTTTCTAATTTTATCTTAGTATCTGCATGCAAATGGTGTGGTCCATAGAGATTTAAAGGTAAGATAAATATCATAACACATAAAGTCTACAATAGTTCAGAGACAAACAAAGACTAAACTCATCATTTAATGCAGTGCTGATGAAGGGGTTAGGTTGGGTGGGAGGTTATGGTTATGGTGTTTAACACCACTTTCACAATATTTCAGTTATATGGCGGTCAGGTTTATTGGTGGAGGAAACCAGGGAGAGCCTGCCACAAGTCACTGACAAACTTAACACAATATATTGTATAAGATATGGAAACCTGTCTAAAACCATACCCTGAATAAAACGAATCTTATATAAACAGAACTGAGAACTTTTAAAGTTCAAATGTAGGCATTTTATTTGTTATTGTAACCTATATGAACTGAACACCTGTCATTTCTGCATACTTAAGTTGGTCTCGAGGTGGTTCGGATACATGTATTTAAAAAGAATCTGACACATGTATATTATGTGTTAAGTATTAATGAACTAAGATGCCAAGGCATGATTTGTAATTGTGTCATATAATACATCAATTATGTGTACACATTTAATTTAGCTTGATTTAACTTGGGACTTACATCAGTGGAATTGAAAGTATGAATTGTTTGTGTTTAAACATTATGGAAAAAGTCATGTTTAGATATTCAAATATTTAAATCATTGAAAGCATATCCAAAAATAACAATTGACTAGAATTTTTAAATCTGAGATATTTTTGACAATCATATAAACAATTTGTATAAATTTATGTATTTCAGCCTGAAAATTTGTTATATGAAGACTTAAGAGAAGATTCTGCTCTCAAAGTTGGTAAGTAATGAGTAGATTAGATTGAAAAACAAAATAGATATTATATAAGACCACCTCTATAATGGTTGAGTGATTGAGGTAGCCAGAATTAACTAGAAAAACATCTGGGTCTCTTTTAAAGTTTTTGTAACAAGAATTGACTGCCAAGAGCTCTGTGAATTTATGCCTCAGTGGGGCAGACAGTGTTCTGTAAGGTTAGTGTGATGTATGCCTAGACACTTTGTTGAGTCGATGAATTAATTTAGAGAACATTTTAACACAAAAAGTGCTGGGATGAATTGTATTATATAGGAGATATCATATTTTTTGGGGGGGAGGGGTGTGTGAATGGAGGAGGGGAGGGGGGGGGGGTGGGTGAATGGAGGAGATTTCACTGTAATTCACTTGACAATGTAAATGTTTCTCACTCTTTTTCATTATGATCAGTATTTGATGTTAATATTTTGTTTTCATTTCAGCTGACTTCGGATTATCTAAAATCTTAGACCATGAAGTACAAATGAATACAGTATGTGGAACACCAGGCTACTGTGGTAAGAACTAGTTCATATTTAAAACACTCGTATGCAATATGTGCAAAAGTCAATCAAAGCCTGTATGATATCATGATATTTAACGTTGATCGTATTCTTCTACAAAACATTGCTATTTCACATCAATTTATTATCAATTTTTGTTTACTCTTGTGCGATTTTTGAAAAGTGTCTAAAGAATAAAATTTGCTTCCCTAATATTATCGGTTAAATATTTTCCTCTATTCTATTTTTAGCACCAGAAGTTTTAGCTGGAAAGAGATACACACCAGCAGTAGATATCTGGAGCTGTGGAGTCATTACATATATTTTGTGAGTATTAATATCCAATGTTCTGAAAGGTTGATCCAACATGTACACAGTCAGACAAATTTACTTCCTCATTGGATTAAGATTATGATTATCGGCATTTAATATCACTTTCAAGCAATATTTGAAGTTTTATTGATGAAGGAAACTAGAGTTCTTGCAAAACACCACAACATTTTGTGATTTGATAAATGTTACAATTAAACATACAGTAATCAGTTGTCTATAGAGTGGAACTTGTGCAATCCGACACCTGAGTTCTCCGACATCCTGTGACATCCAACATAAATTTATGGTCCCAAAGTATTTCTGTTAACTAACATAAAACATGAGTATTCCGACATCCTGTACAATCCGACATACTTCCCTGGTCCCTTGGTGTGTCGGTTTAGACAGGTTCTACTGTACTACATTTTGACAATGTTACATTTGGTCATGCTGCAGTCAGTTATTTATACTACTCTTTGAAAATGACAAATGTTACATTTTGGACATGCTGAAATCAATTGTGTAAATTCCTTTTTTTTTCCCCACAAAAACTCTTTTCACTATCTAGTTTGAAGAGTCTACACAAGAAAGCTTATGTATTTATTTTAAAATAAGGAACATGGAATGGATGCATATTATTGCCAGTTATATTTCTGAGTAGTAAAATATGAAAATATCTTCTGTTGGATTTTTGTTCAGCTTTGCAGGAATTATATACACAGTATCTTCATTTTGTTTCCATTCAACATCCATATATGGTTGCCATATGACATAATAGTTTCGGATCAGTCGAGATGTAACAAAAAAAATTTAAAACACAAAATGGCTATTGAGATTGAAATTTGTAGGAAATATAAACTAGTAATCTTTTTTATAATACTATTATATTAAATTATTTATCTTGTTATGACTACTCATTTTATAGAAATTCTCCTTGTAGTTAAAACAGAGAATATGCCTTAATATTAAGATATTTCTCATGTAAGTCTGCTATTTTTCAGGTTATGTGGTTACGAGCCATTTTATGAAGAGTCAGAGCGGGAAGTGTACAAAAGAATACTCAAGGGAGACTACCACTTTGATTCACAATTTTGGGACAATATTTCCTGGAATGCCAAGGTAAATATTGTGTAAACAAACCATATTTCAAAGGATTTAAAAGATGTTGAACATATGTTAAATGCTGTACAATAAAAAGTGTATTATATACAAATATTTGGTAAAAAATATTTTTATTTCATTGCAATACTTGTTTGACTGTTGAATGACTATTTATAAACGTGTATTTATTTTTTGCAAATTATTAAATATTTGCACATTTTATCATCTTTTAGATAACCATAAGAATAGAAATAAATATTTGCAAATTGCAATTTTTGCGATTAAAGGAATACAACAAAAACTATATTACTACATTAGAATACATAATTAAGGTGTACAACATGTTTACAAATATTATTGATACAAAGTGATATTTAAGATAAGAGTTCATAGTAATAATTCTTTGATTATTTCCACAGTAGGTTATCAATTAAATATTGATACAACTATTAATCCTGTCAATATGCTAGTTATGATCAATTAGAATAAGGAGTCGTCATGGTTGTAATCATATGGTAGTTGGATTTACAACTACCTATGCAATCAGTGCCTATAATCACTAAAGTTGTGAGTTCGAATCCTGCTCAGGTGAAGTGTACTCGATACAACATTATGTGCTAAAGTTTGTCAGTGAATTGTGGCAGGTCGGTGGTTTTCTCTGGTTACTCCGGTTTCATCCACCAATAAAACTGATCGTCACGATTTAACTGAAATACTGTTTAAAGTGGCGTTAAACAACATAAAACCAAACCAATCAATTAGAATAGAAGAAGTTTCATTTTCTATACAAGTCTTTGAATTACACATTTTGAACAAATGATCAGCTTTAGAAGCATCACAATCATTTATTATATTTGACTGATTTACATTGTACAAGACAAATGAACATATATTTACAAACCAATAATTTTCTATCCAATCATCAAAATATATTATTGAGTAGGGTATTAAAATGTTACCAACACCACAAACTGATGCAAATCCAAGTTTGCAGAATAAACAGAAATAGTCAGTAGAGATTAATTCAATGATGCTCAAATTGTATTGATATTTGAAACATTTATGAAAATATTTGGAGAAGATGGTTGGTTGTCCTGCATTGTTTGGAGAGTCGTGTTACTATTTCCTTTATTTGTGTAAGATTTGATGTTGTCTAATGCATTGGGGTGAGGGTAATATGGTTTTAATGGTGGAGGAAACCAGAGTATGCAGAGAAAACCACTGACCTGTCGCATTTCACTGACAAACTTTATCACATAATGTTGTATCGAGTACACCTTGCCATGAGCAGGATTCGAACTCATGTTAGTGGTGATAGGATAGGCACTGATTGCATAGATAGTTATAAATCCTACTACATTTAGTTATAAATCCTACTACCATTAAGATCACGACCACGGCGGGCCTTGTTGTCTAATGGTCATTTAATCCATATCCATGGTTCCTAATAATAATTAGTATTCTATAAATCTGTAATAATTATAACAAAACATAATTTTAATCAATTTATATTTTTTGGGTTCTTTTCAGGATTTAATAGGTAAAATGCTACAGCTTGATCCAAAGAAAAGAATAACTGCAGAAAAAGCTTTACAACATCCCTGGGTGAAGGGTTCAGCAGCAAAGAATGAACATATGGGCCAGGCACAAAACAAGATCAAGGAATTCAATGCATCCAGAAAGATGAGGGTGAGTGTTGCTATGTAATTACCTCCCTGATCCAGTGTTGTTAAGGGAGATAATATAAAAAATGTCTTCCATAGTTCTCCTCAGACAACCACCCATGTGGTATCGAAATTACTATATTATATTCCTTATGCTGATCATTTCAGTTAGAGCTATTGATCATAGAACATTGAAAAACATTTAATAGAAAAAGCAAAATTGTTTTTATTTCATTTCCATAGGGAGTGGATACTGAGACCACTATCTGACATCTTGTGTTACCCTATTTGATTCTACCAAATGTTCCTAAAATTCAGATTACATAATAAACTAGGTAAACTGAACCTATATTGTTCTTGATTTTTAAAAGTCATCACAGTGAATAATTCAATGCATGTTTCATAAATTTACTCCATGACGTGAACATGAATATATTTTATTTTTTAAACAACTTTTCAAATAAAATTTGTGTATACTATCACACATTTGTTTTCTTTGCTATAGAAAGAAAAGGTTAGTGGTATAGTATACTATATCTTACTTATAGTATTGCCTTGTTTATTAATTTTTCACATTTCTTGTGTTTGTTTTTGTCCCAAAATTGCAATGCATATAATATTTTTTTCACTATTAGCTTTCACTTTATTTATTAATTGTTGAAGTTTTGCTAAATCTACTCCCCAAATATCACATTCATGTACCAGTTTGCTCTTTCTCAGTTGTATGTCTGTATATGTATGCAGTCACCTCTATGTAACAAATCACTATCTATAAAGGCCAGCCTCATTTCCCCCATTAATAAATAGTGCATACAATTTTAACCTAAATTTTAATTTTTAATATTAAGGGCAACTGTTCATGAGGGCACCTTTTCAGGTTCTCTTGAGTGTCCTTTATATACAGGTTTGACTGTAGTTATTTGTGACTTCCGATTTCCTACTACAGCAGATAATGAAAACCAAATAACTGAAAACTGGTCAATTGAATCTTTTTATTGGTTAACTGTTCTAATATTACACTAGAACTACTAGAAGATAGAGATGAAGGGGACCAATGCCAAGATACCACTGAAATACTGCTAAATGTGGCATTAAACATCAATCAATGAAGGAGACCATTAAAAACCAAAATGAACAACTACCTCTCACCTCAGATCATTGAAAAACACAAAAAATGCAACATATGGTGCTGGAAATCCAGGTCCTAGATTGGGACAGGTACACAATTGTGGCAGGGTTAAACTGGTTAACATTAGTACATATACCTTGTATTGCTGTCACTGTTATTTTTATGAAAATGGTATTTCTCAATATTTTTTTCCTTTATTCTAGGCCATAACAGATGCCACGTTATTAGCGGCAAGAGTTGGACGTGTACATGATCTCCTCAGCTCAATCAGTGATGTATCCCAGAGTTCAGTGCAAATGGAGATGTAGAAAGTACTTGTTTACTTTACTTATTGACTGTGATACGACTATGAGATAAACTTCTATGTACAGTTTGTTTTTAAAGGCAGTATCTGATTTTTGTGTATCTGAAAAAAATCAGAAGTGATAATATTCCGTCCTTTAGTCAAATTTTGATGTTTATATAGAAAAAAATCAGTATACATGTTCTATCTTGTATTGTTATTGTTTGATTTAATACATAATTGTATGATGCACAGGCCTAATTTGTTCAACGGTAAGATGATGTCAAGTTAGATCTTGATCAAGGAGGAAGTATTGCTTGTCTGTTCACGATTGATTCGATTGATTCGACGGGAAGAATGCTGCATTGTACTTAAATTCTTAATAAATAACAAAATTTACTCTAAATGTATTTCTTTTTGTTTCTTATTAAATTTGTAATCTGTTAGAAAAGCGAATGCACATTCTTATTTTCTTAGCAGTAGTGTTAAATTTGCCATGTCAACACATCATGTGAATCCTGGGTAATTTTCTACAAATGAACACCAGAATTTTTTGTCTTTGGTATTTTATATCTCGTTTGTATGGAAGTCCCAATGAAATGGCAAATTATTAAATATTACTGAAAGAACTATAAAATAGATATATAATTTTATAATTCATTTAGGGCAGTTCAAATGTATTTTTCTTCTAAATTGCATTTTATTATATTGTAGATTTAAAAAAAATATAGTTATGTACAGTTAAGATTGTTTGGATGACATATACAAGTGTTAATATCTTTGTGATAGACATATACAAGTGTCAATATCTTTGTGATAGACATATACAAGTGTTAATATCTTTGTGATAGACATATACAAGTGTTAATATCTATGTGATATTTTTTTTAACTTAATAATATATTTCTTTTTAAATATTATCAGTTTTAGTTACAATCATTTGTTTCAGTCTGTATACTGTACTCTTATCATTATTTATTTATTGTGTTAAATAAAAACACAAAAAGCAGTTCTGTCTGAATAAAAGTTTAAATAATGTCTGTTTTATTTTATCATAGGGTTAGGGTTAAGGTTATGGTGGTTTAACGCTACTTTCAACAATAAGTCAATATTTCAGTTATTTCGTGATGGTCAATTTTATTGGTGCAAGAAACTGGAGAAAACCACTGACCTGTAAGTCACTGACAAACTTTATCACATAATGTTGTCTCAAGTACACAAATTGTAAATGTGGACTATTAACGGGTGCAAACAGAGTGTGAGTTGT
The DNA here is from genome assembly GCA_963680875.1 of Bathymodiolus brooksi. Taxonomy (NCBI): domain Eukaryota; kingdom Metazoa; phylum Mollusca; class Bivalvia; order Mytilida; family Modiolidae; genus Bathymodiolus; species Bathymodiolus brooksi. The sequence goes on along the minus strand of OY804577.1, from coordinate 97,148,844 downwards.
GTTTTTGATTTGTCCAGCTCAGCCAATGGATGCCACCTTCAAGGAGATCATACCATGCAACAGGGTGTTTTGGTAGGAATGCAGTACCGTGCAACATGTAATTTCTGTTTTTGATTTCCAATGGTTTTAAGTCTAAAAATTTTTAAATTAAGCTGTCTTCCTGTGCACACATATCAACATTTAGAACTTGGTAATACCATTTCAGTGAAAGAAAGCTAATATGCCATTTCCACATTTTAGGGGGTAAAAGTCTAGAAATTCTGGAAGAAGTTTGAGTCAATCAGACAAGTTCTATGTTGGAAACCCTTATGAACCCACATATATTAGTGCTGATCTCAAATCCTGGCTACATGGATTGCAATCTTACATTTTGGTATTTTGCATTAAACTGAATGTAGTGAGTGAGTGATTGTTGTTTAACGCCAATTCAGCAATTTTTCAGCTATATCATGGCGGGAACAAGTTAATTTTCAATGAGATGATGATGAAGTTCACTTTGTACTAGACCAACATGCTGAGTTGGATTTTTATAGTGCTAGTTCACTGAAACAACAGTCCGCAGGTAGACATGTCGCTCCTCTCCGACACATTATTATAATTCCGAGCCAACCAGTCTGCTCTTTCTCCATAATGCTGTGTGCTTAGTGGAGAAGCAACAAATACCAATTTTATAGTCTGGTTTGACCCGACCGGGACTCGACCTCACGATCTACCGCATTCCAGTCGAGTGCGCTAACTATTACACCACTGCTAAACTGAATGTAAGGGGCATAGCTCAAAATGATAAAACATTCTTTACACAACTGTCAGCAATATTTTGTTCACATCATCGTGGAGACTTCTTACACATTCTTCAGTTTACATCATTGAGGTTACTTCTTAACCCCAATTACATGGTAGTTTGATCTATATTAAACTATTCATTTAGTGCATTGCACCACTAAGCATTGCAAATTCCATTCATGTTCGTGGTGAAGAGTACTAGATACAACATGTCATAAAGCTTGTTTGTGATTTACGAAAATAGGTCAGTGGTCTTCACTCTGAACCACACTAAAATTCTCTATGGCTTGAGGGAAATTCAAGAAAGCAATGTGATCAAAAAATGAAATAGCAGGTGGCTTCAATTACTGTAAAAGAAAATGTATATACAGTTGACTCTCGTTATCTCGAATTCGATGGGACCATGGAAAAAATTCGAGTCAACCGTAGTTCGACTCAAGAGGAGTTACGAAAATACCGGAAGTGTAGTTTGTTTAAAGATGAAAGGGAGACAACTCGAGCGAACTGTTGAAGAGCTAAAACCAGCATCGCATGTCCCTATTCTCGGAACAATCTTAAACATCTAAAACATATTCGATGTTTCTGTTGCTGTTTTTTTCTCTCTGTTAAATTCTTTGAATCTTGTGGAACGACTGATAACTTCTAGATATCTTTTTTTGTGTGTATGATTATGTTTATCTGTTTTGTTTATGTTTTTCAGCTGTTGCATTGTCATTAAACTTCACCCATCATGATGTATTTTCTTTGTGCAATACTGTTTATTTACAATAAATTGTATGCTTTTATGATTCAATAAAGTGTAGAAGAAAACTATTCTTCTTTAATCAAAATTAATTTCCGACAAATAATTCAACAGATAAAACGCTTCCGTTGTGTACTTTTCATAATCGTTGATGTATGCCGACCCAAGCGCACTTATTATGAATCGATAATTTTTGATTGTACACATCTAACCTGTGTCATAATACCAAGCCAATTCAAATATTATCATTAATTAATTTGACAGATTGTGAAATAGCCTAAGGTAAAAATGTCAGTCAATATCTGGATGTTTCACCTGTGATCCGATTTTAATCCCAAGGTAATACACATGTTTTGACAGGTAAATTCGACTTAACGAATGTAAATAATATGGCTTTCTACATCTCGGGACCAAAACTTTTATTCGAGACAACCGAAATTTCGACTCATCCGAATTCGACTCAACAGGAGTCAAATTATATATATTTATACACAATGAAGTTCGGGACTTCGATAAAAATTTGACTCGACCAGAAATTCGAGTCAACCGAGTTCGAGACAATGTGAGTCAACTGTATTTGGTTGGCTTCTGTTAAGAGGTCTATGAAGAAATGTCAATTAGAGATGAGTATCCCCTCCCACACATTGTTAATCTCTGCTTGGCTTTAAGAAACCAAAGTGATAAAAAAAAGAGTAAAGTAATGGATGCACAACTTCGTGTCTTTAAGATAGTTGTGTAAGATTGGTTATTTTCTATTGAGTAATTTAGGAGGAATTACAGATTAAGGAGAGAGTGATGACAAATAGTGATCCCTTATATGTTGACTCTGCCCACACAGGTGACATAGAAACAAGTTCAAAAATATTTTTCTCATGTATTTCAATCAATATAATAAACAGAGCATCTATTTGGAGTTGTAAACTAGTCTTAACTCGTCACAGGAAAATGTCTGAATCTCTGAACTTTCAAGGTCTTTCCAATGAACCCGTGATTATGTAAAACTAATTATCTTCTATGTATCCAATTCTAGACAATCTTTGCTTTGACCTTTACTTTGGTAGTTCATGTAGTAGATGCTTACAGTCAAATAAGACAAAAATTGATAAACTTGTAAAATGTATTGATGTAAATAAATCTGTTGTTAGTCTTTTACCTAAAAATAAAAAAAGAATGAGTGAGTAATTAGTGTTTAATGCCAAGCGAGCAAATTTCCAGCTGTATCATTGCGAGAACAAGTTACGTATCAATGTGATAATGATGATGTCTACTTTGGACCAGGTCAACATGCTTAGTTGGATATTTTTTTTATAGTGCTAACTCACTGAAACAACATTCTGTGGGTAGACATGTCGCTCCACTTGGACACATTATCCTGATTCTAAGCCAACCAGTCTTTGCTCTTACTCCTTAATGCTGTGTGCTTAGCGCAGAAGCAACAAATATCAATTTTATAATCTTTGATATTACCTGACCAGGGCTTGAACCAACAATGTACCATACTCATGGCTTTGTGTTTATATTTGTATTTGCCGTTCATTTCTATTAGATATTTTATTTGAACTTGTACAAATATTTTCAACTTTTTATAAAATTTATCAAAACATTGTAGCTGTACAAATCTTTAAAGAAATCATAATGGGTCTTTGATTAAAATAGACCATAAGGCTGTGTGAACTTCTGGTTTCATTGCACATGAAAATATCCCATTATAATTATATGGAGAGCTGGTCAAGTTTGACCTCTTCTGTTTAAGTAACAGTTTTAAATTAACATCATCTGACAACAGTGATGAATATTGTAAAAAACGGATGGAACAAATGTATCAGACTCATATTGACATCTGTAGTAAAAATTGTAGAAAAATTGACTCAATAGACACAGCTTGTAACAAATGAATGAGTGAGTGAGTGATTGTCATTTATCACCAAATTTCCAGATATAACATGGGGAGAACATATTACATTTCAATGAGATGGTGATGTCTGCTTTGTACTAAACAAACACGTTTAGTTGGATTTTAATATTGTTTGCTCACTGAAACAACAGTCCACAGGTAGACATATCTATCCACTCAGACACATTATACTGAATTAGAGCCTCCACAGGTAGACATCTATCCACTCAGACACATTATACTGAATTAGAGCCTCCACAGGTAGACATATCTATCCACTCAGACACATTATACTGAATTAGAGCCTCCACAGGTAGACATATCTATCCACTCACACATTATACTGAATTAGAGCCTCCACAGGTAGACATATCTATCCACTCAGACACATTATACTGAATTAGAGCCTCCACAGGTAGACATATCTATCCACTCGGACAAATTATACTGAATTAGAGCCTCCACAGGTAGACATATCTATCCACTCGGACACATTATACTGAATTAGAGCCTCCACAGGTAGACATTTCTATCCACTCAGACACATTATACTGAATTAGAGCCTCCACAGGTAGACATATCTATCCACTCAGACACATTATACTGAATTACAGCCTCCACAGGTAGACATATCTATCCACTCAGACACATTATACTGAATTAGAGCCTCCACAGGTAGACATATCTATCCACTCAAGACACATTATACTGAATTAGAGCCTCCACAGGTAGACATATCTATCCATTCAGACACATTATACTGAATTAGAGCCTCCACAGGTAGACATCTATCCACTCAGACACATTATACTGAATTACAGCCTCCACAGGTAGACATATCTATCCACTCGGACACATTATACTGAATTAGAGCCTCCACAGGTAGACATATCTATCCACTAAGACACATTATACTGAATTAGAGCCTCCACAGGTAGACAAATCTATCCACTCAGACAACATTATACTGAATTAGAGCCTCCACAGGTAGACATATCTATCCACTCGGACACATTATACTGAATTAGAGCCTCCACAGGTAGACATATCTATCCACTCAGACACATTATACTGAATTAGAGCCTCCTCAGGTAGACATATCTATCCACTCAGACACATTATACTGAATTAGAGCCTCCACAGGTAGACATATCTATCCACTCAAGACACATTATACTGAATTAGAGCCTCCACAGGTAGACATATCTATCCACTCAGACACATTATACTGAATTAGAGCCTCCACAGGTAGACATATCTATCCACTCAGACACATTATACTGAATTACAGCCTCCACAGGTAGACATATCTATCCACTCGGACACATTATACTGAATTAGAGCCTCCACAGGTAGACATATCTATCCACTCAGACACATTATACTGAATTAGAGCCTCAACAGGTAGACATATCTATCCACTCAGACACATTATACTGAATTAGAGCCTCCACAGGTAGACATATCTATCCACTCAGACACATTATACTGAATTAGAGCCTCCACAGGTAGACATATCTATCCACTCGGACACATTATACTGAATTACAGCCTCCACAGGTAGACATATCTATCCACTCAGACACATTATACTGAATTAGAGCCTCCACAGGTAGACATATCTATCCACTCGGACACATTATACTGAATTACAGCCTCCTCAGGTAGACATATCTATCCACTCAGACACATTATACTGAATTAGAGCCTCCACAGGTAGACATATCTATCCACTCAAGACACATTATACTGAATTAGAGCCTCCACAGGTAGACATATCTATCCACTCAGACACATTATACTGAATTACAGCCTCCACAGGTAGACATATCTATCCACTCAGACACATTATACTGAATTAGAGCCTCCACAGGTAGACATATCTATCCACTCAGACACATTATACTGAATTAGAGCCTCCTCAGGTAGACATATCTATCCACTCAGACACATTATACTGAATTAGAGCCTCCACAGGTAGACATATCTATCCACTCAGACACATTATACTGAATTAGAGCCTCCTCAGGTAGACATATCTATCCACTCAGACACATTATACTGAATTAGAGCCTCCACAGGTAGACATATCTATCCACTCAGACACATTATACTGAATTAGAGCCTCCACAGGTAGACATATCTATCCACTCAGACACATTATACTGAATTAGAGCCTCCTCAGGTAGACATATCTATCCACTCAGACACATTATACTGAATTAGAGCCTCCACAGGTAGACATATCTATCCACTCAAGACACATTATACTGAATTAGAGCCTCCACAGGTAGACATATCTATCCACTCAGACACATTATACTGAATTAGAGCCTCCTCAGGTAGACATATCTATCCACTCAGACACATTATACTGAATTAGAGCCTCCACAGGTAGACATATCTATCCACTCAGACACATTATACTGAATTAGAGCCTCCTCAGGTAGACATATCTATCCACTCAGACACATTATACTGAATTAGAGCCTCCACAGGTAGACATATCTATCCACTCAAGACACATTATACTGAATTAGAGCCTCCACAGGTAGACATATCTATCCGCTCAGACACATTATACTGAATTAGAGCCTCCACAGGTAGACATATCTATCCACTCAGACACATTATACTGAATTAGAGCCTCCTCAGGTAGACATATCTATCCACTCAGACACACTATACTGAATTAGAGCCTCCACAGGTAGACATATCTATCCACTCAGACACATTATACTGAATTAGAGCCTCCACAGGTAGACATATCTATCCACTCAGACACATTATACTGAATTAGAGCCTCCACAGGTAGAAATATCTATCCACTCAGACGCATTATACTGAATTAGAGCCTCCACAGGTAGACATATCTATCCACTCAGACACATTATACTGAATTAAAGCCTCCACAGGTAGACATATCTATCCACTCAGACACATTATACTGAATTAGAGCCTCCACAGGTAGACATATCTATCCACTCGGACACATTATACTGAATTACAGCCTCCACAGGTAGACATATCTATCCACTCAGACACATTATACTGAATTACAGCCTCCACAGGTAGACATATCTATCCACTCGGACACATTATACTGAATTACAGCCTCCACAGGTAGACATATCTATCCACTCAGACACACTATACTGAATTACAGCCTCCACAGGTAGACATATCTATCCACTCAGACACATTATACTGAATTAGAGCCTCCACAGGTAGACATATCTATCCACTCAGACACATTATACTGAATTACAGTCTCCACAGGTAGACATATCTATCCACTCAGACACATTATACTGAATTAGAGCCTCCACAGGTAGACATATCTATCCACTCAGACACATTATACTGAATTAGAGCCTCCACAGGTAGACATATCTATCCACTCGGACACATTATACTGAATTAGAGCCTCCACAGGTGATGATTGACATTCTGATGAGAGGATGATGATGTCCACTTTGTACTATACCTCAGCAATATCATGGCGAGATTGACATTCTGATGAGAGGGTGATGATGTCAACTTTGTACTATACCAGCTTAGTTGGATTTTTATCATGCTAGCATGTTGAAACAACAGTTTGACAGTAGACATGTCATTCTACTCAGACACATTATCCTGATTCTAAGCCAACCAGTCTTTGCTCTTGCTCTATAATGCTGCAGAGAAGAAACAAATATCTTTTTCATCGCCTTTGGACTGGGCTCAAACAAACAATCTACCACACTTGAGACAAGCATGCTAACCATTATATCATGGATGTGGTTTGCAACAAATGTACCAGGGTATTAGACTCATATTCCAAACACTAACTTACTTACAATAAAATCATAATCTTCTTTGCTTTTTTGGTCTGTTACCATTAAAAGCAAATCTTGTTGTATCAGTTATTGAGATAACATTTAGTCCTCCACTCTCTAATGCTTTAATGGCAGGCTGAAATATAAGAGAAAACTTCCCAGTCCAAAATAAATATACATTTATGATGCATCAAGCCTTTTTTTGGACTCAATATTAGACTTGTGTATAATATTACCTGATCTAAATTAGATATCTATGTTATTATTACGATCACTGGGTTGATACCTCAGAAGACTAATTATTAGTCTCTGAAGGTATCATCTGCCCGTCAGAGCTGAGGCATTGACATGGTTGATTACACATTCTTACGTTGGAAATTTACAAATAATGTAATTGATTAAAACTAAGGTCAATCTCCCTCAAGATATATATAACCTTACCTGATTTTGAATATCATTTTTAGGCCCTTTGGAAAAATACCTCCTCCTAAAGACTTAAATTATTTGTCTTTCCTATCATTTAACTATGATTTGATTTGATTTTTGGTGTTTAATGCCACTTTCAACAATATTTCAGCTATATCATGGCGACCAGTTTTAGTGGTGGAGGAAGCCGGAGTACCCGGAGAGAACCACCGACCATGGACAAGCAACTGGTAAACTTTATCACTTGCGGCTGCGAGTCGAGTGCACCTTTTTTGTGATTTACAAAGCCGGGCGCGAACCCACGCTGTATTGGTGATAGGCTTGTATGAATTGTTAGGTAATCCAACTACCTAACTCATTGAGCCACCAGGGCCCCTCTTTTAACTATGAACGGAGCTAATTTTTACCAGCAATGTGTTGTGCACACTACATTAGACATCTATGTTTTTATTTTAAATTAACTTGGCTTAATATCTTAAAATGTTTTAATTACAGACTGGAATATAAACAAAACCTTTTGTTCAAAAACAATATATCAGTTTTGGACTCAAAATCAAAATAGGACGAAAAATTATTTTGCACTGGTGTAATTCAAATAAAAAACCCCATTAAACTGCTTGATATTTTTTTTTTATTCTGCCCACTTTAAAATGAATACAGGTGTAGATTTAATTATTTTCAAGGGGGTCCTCTATCACATGCAAGCTTATACATGTACTGTTATAGTTTCTAACAATTTGCTCTACATAAATCAGATAGGAGAAAGGCTTTATTTAGTAAATGACTAAATAGCTCTGAAATTTATTTGACCTTTATTAGTACTCAAAAATCACACTAACTATACATGAGTTCAACATGCTTTTATCTTACCAGTCTTCCAGGTCCTATTCCTCGTACACAAACTCTGACTGTTTTAACATCTTTAAACAAAGTTTTCTGAAAATAAATAAAATCTGCTGAAAAGATGTACATTGTGCAAAAATATGTCTAGACCAATTTCAAGATCATTTTATTTGAAACTTGCCAATGTGTTGTCTGTTCTTCTTAGATTTACGGATTCTGATTACCCCTTTGGTGTCTTCAAACTCTTCTTGCAATTGTATCTACGCTTTAGTTTCATTTAAGATACATCATTCTTTTTACAAACTTGATCTTATAAGGCTGTATTTAGTACACCTAGCCAATTATATAATTAGATAGACAGAAGATAAAAGTAGCAACTAATAATTTTTTCCTAGGAGCACACCAATTCATATTACAACTTTGTATTGCATTACCAATTTACATGTAGTTTGTTGCCAGGTGTAATAAGGCAATTTAAAGAAAAAAATTTGTTTAAGGACAAACACTATTAAAAATAAAATAGAACTAGGAAGAACGGTTTTAGATACCTAAAACTTATGTCTCCCCTTAATGCGGCCATCTGTACAACAATAAGTTACACATTAAGAGTTGAATGATACTATTTAAAAAACAATTATTTGACCTTGAGGTCAAAGTCCCACGAAGGTCAATACAGTACGCGACACACCGCCTTATGGTCATGCACCCACTTACCAAATATCATTGACCTACCTCGAAAGACAAAAAAGTTATGGTCCGGACAAGCTTCGCTGAGAAGAAACAAAAGAAGCGGAAGCAGAAGAAAAAATCAGACTAAAACAATATGTCTCCCTTCGTTCGAAGGGGAGACATAATAAAATCATTATTTTGCAAAGTAGAAGAACAGGTCACAGTAAGATGAATAGTAATAAAAGTTGTTTCTTGATTCTTCTGATTTTTTTTCTTTTTATTGTAATTTCAGGTGAATAATCTTTTATGTTAACTTGTGTGCAAGGGCTTTCTTGCTACAGATACCTAAAATCATTTCTAGAAATAAATATATCCTATACATCGCTCGCATTTATAGAACTAATATCATATACGTGACAACTTCTGTGTTACAAAGATTAAATATATAATGTATAAAGTTCAAGATTAGGATTCAGCTTCTTTACAACAATGCTGTTCACCCAGAGATGTACACGTGAGGGTTGGCATATCACTCACACGTGGAAAACACTAGCATGACCACGAAGAGGGGAGAGAGGTTGGGTTCATAAAACTAGCTTACCCCCCCTCCCACACACACACTGTTTCTTGATATGCCTGTACCAACCCAGAAAAGTCAGAGGTCATGTATATATGTGTTAGTGGTATCAATTTTGTCTCTGTTTCTGTGATTTTCTTATTAGATTTTGGACCTGTTCCGACTGTTGTGTTTTTCTCCTCATTTTATTAATTACCTGTAACACAAATACTTTTCAATTACCTGTGCTACATCCATAGCTGCTGTCTGTGCTGCTACATTACTGCCTTTCTTAGCATTTTTAAATCCCACTGTACCCTGAAAAGTTAATATAAACTATTACGTCCTTCTTTCGAGCGATTTATCGATGGTATAATCTCATTCGCACATGCGCGGGAGAATGTGACTGACTTATCCGTCGTAAATGTACATGTTGATGAATTAGGTTCTGCTCGAATTTGGCAGCATAAATTGTGTGCGACATTTTCCGCAAACGTAAATATAAATTACCGTCTTCCAATCAAAGTCTACTACCGTATTTGTACTCTTAGACATATCAGAATCAAAATAAATCATGGAAGCCAGAATGTGTTTTGAGTTTTAACATGGGTTGGCAGATATTAGTAAATTTATCCCTCGCCTCTGGCTCGGGATAAAATACTAATATCCGCCAATCCATGTTAAAACTAAAAACACATTCTGGCTTCCATGATTTATTTCTTAAGTACAGTTAAACCTGCCCATGCGCTCACCTCTATTAAGCAGCCACCTGTATTAAAAGGTCACCTTTTTCTTCTCCTCTTCATAGAACATTTAATATGAATTGAAACTTTTTTAAGAGGTCACCTGTCTTATGAGGCCACTTTTTCTTTGTCCCAAAGGTGACCTCTTAATACAGGTTTGACTGTATATTAAATGACATACATGTAGTTTACACATAGACTGACCATGAACATACATGCTTAAACTGTTAATATATAGGTACACAAGCCTGGTTATCTATTCCAGTTCTATTTATAACACTATGGATCATCAGTTCTTTCCTGCAATACTTTCAAAAGTATGTGTACACATAATGGAAAATTTGCAACAACATTTTCTCTATTTCCATGATTTTGCTTTCTTCAGCATAATTAAAAATATACAAAGAAAATGTCCACACATTGACAAATATTAACAAAACATCTGTATCTGTAGATAAAGTGGATGATATTATCAGCCTTGAGAGTATTTTTCATTCACAAATGGTACCCCTACTGTTAGCCTAAATAGTCAATTTATTTCTATACAACAACATCCCACATTATATATACAGTGCTCCCTCGGTCTATCGCCCCCCGTTTTATCGCCAACCTCGCCTATCGCCAAAATTCTCGTCTGTCCCGATTTCCCCCGTTAAAAATATCTCGTTATACTGCCAAACACAGCTACCGCCATCCACCACAGGTTTTCAGACACAAAAGTCGTAAAACCAATTTAAATTCCCACGTTAGTACCGCCCACAGTTACCTTTTGACAGCTGTGTATTGATCGGTAATTATGGAATGTCAAAACTGGTCATCGGACATGGTCATTGATCTCATAGTTGAGGGTCGGAACAGGTGATCAGTTGTTTTGATTAGAATAATTACCTGTATTTACTTTTCTAGTGATTACATTTGTACTTTTAATCCTGAGTAAAATTTGTAATTTAATTAGTTGTCATAAAAATGTCGTGCTTGAAGAGAAAGCGTAACTAATTAGACGACAAACAAAAACGTGCAATTATAAGTTATGCAAAGGAAAATCCAAAATTAACATAACAACAAATTGCCGATAATTTGACAATTAAATGGGATCTTCCAATAACCCCTCAAATGAAGATGAACTGTTGCTGTCACGTGTTTATAATATCCTTGATGTCCCGAGCTACAAATGATGGTTCAAGAATTTGTCAACATTGACAAAGATCTGCAAATTGTACAGGACATTTCCGATGTGAATATAATTATTCAAATTTATTTATTTATTAAACATGTTTTATTTATACTTATGTATTTGTACAAGTGCAAAATGCATGTCCGTCGAGTTGAAAGTTTATCTTTTCATATGATCACATAACTTCCGGTTTTCAATGTCCCTCAGTTTATCGCCAAACTCGTTATACCGCCAAACTACCGACTGCACAGAAGGTGGCGGTTTAACGAGGGAGCACTGTATTTAAAATTAAGTTAAAATTTTGTGAATGTCCTCCCCCACAAACAGTGAGTGAGTGATTGTTGTTTAATACCAGCTCAGCAATATTTCAGCTATATCATACCAAAAACAAGTCAGGTTTGTACTATACCAACATGCATAGTTGGATTTTTAGAGTGCTAATTCACTGAAAAAACAGTCCACGGATAAACATGTCGCCCCACTCAGACACATTATCCTGATTCTGAGCCAACCTGTCTGTTCTTTCTCCTTAATGCTGTGTGCTTAGTGGAGAAGCAACAGATACCAATTTCATAGTCTTTGGTGAAACATGATCACCCACCGCACTCGAGGCGAGCACGCTAACCATTACAACATCGATGCGGTTCCCCACACATAGAAATGGTTAATACATGTAATAATACTAATCTTTGATTCAAAGGTGCTCATTATTTTTCAAATTCAACAAGATTCTATGGTTCTTCAAATAAAAGAAAAGAAAGAACTAAAAATGATTAAAAGTACATAATACTTACACCTGACGCAGAAGCAAGAACTCTGTCTGAAATATAAAAAAAATCTCTTTAAATACCTGTATTATTCTAGGTTTAGGTTAATGGTGTTTAATGCCACTTTCAACAATATGTCAGTTACATCATGGCGGTCAGTTTTATTGATGGAGGAAACTGCAGTACATGGAGAAAATCACAACTTTAGTATTCAAATTTCGTTTCACTCCATCCACTGATTCTGAAGAAGATTTTCAAAGATTTCCAATTTTCATTCAATTAGAAGCCTTGACAGCCATTTTAGGTGACAGGTACAGTCACTGGACACAACTTTAGAAGAGGACGATCCAATGAGTATCATGAGAGATGACATAGGCCATGGGATGGCAAAAGATCTAGTGAGCTAAAAATGTAGTGATATCATAAATTCACAAGCTGAGTTGCTATATTTTTGTCCTGTAGGAGAAATGTTGTCTTTAGAATCCAACTCTGACCTGTAAGGTATTTAAAACTACAGGGGGGTGAATGTACGTCACATTGGAAGCCATTTTTGTGCCGCTTGTAGGTAAGTTTTTATGCATAGCATTAGTTATTACAAATGTATAAGGATAACATTACATGTAATAGTGCATCAAATGCCCCTAACACTTTCACAATGTTATTTCCACCTGTTGCAAAAACGTTGTTTAACTTAGTCGAAGTGCTTGAGAGATTGACAACAAGTTTTTGAACGATGGACACACCGTTGTCTTGCAGACATTTAGGGGCATTTGACGCATTATCGCATTTAATGTTATCCTTATAATAACTAATGCTATAAGTAAAAACTAACCTTCAAGTGGCACAAAAATGGCTTCCAATTATGACGTACATTCTCCCTCCTGAGCCATAAATTCTAAATTGATCATGATGCAATAAACAAAACTTGGTATAATAACTCAGAAACCAACAAAACTTAAGATCATTCCCTAAAACCAATAAAAGCATCATTTTATGGAAATTAAGGGGCATAACTCTGGAAAAATAAAAGTCAGAGAATAGATTTTACAACCAAACTTGACCTGTAATTTAACCATCTAAATGTAATTTAATTTTTTTAAATTTAAATCAGATATTATATACTTGAGATTATGCCCCAAAATAAATAAAACATCATCATATGCATAATTAAGGGGCAACAGGGCTCAACTCTAAAACAATGTTAGGTCAGATACCTGACATGTATTTTATACACCTAAATGTAACTTCATAAATCATAAATTCATTTGTTATTTTTAAATTGATACTAACAAAAACATTAATTGACAGTAGGCTATGTGAATGCTAGCATCTTATTTACCCTTATCTGTTGCTATAATTATAGTATTATTTCCTGTTGCTTTGATGTGAACAATAGGTATGTCTTTAAATGGGATACCATCCACTAATATATCCATGCTCTCTTTTGTTGGAAACATTCCTTTAGATCTGAAAACATTTAGGAATTCAGATTAATATATTTAACATTACTAAAATTTCTTTTAGAATAAAAGGACATTTTACCAACATCTACATTTCTAAGGTTCCTTAATATTTTTTAAACATTACAAAGATTTTCCTTCAAGTGTATACTGTTTAACTTTATCGATCTGTATATATATAGAAACAATCAATTTTCAGGGGTCAACAGTTTTGTAACATGATATCATTGGACGATAAACAGTCTGGGATTTCCAAATATGGAAATTTACTACAGAGTGTTAATGATTGGATCGATTGTTTGTTTGTTTGATGGTGTTTAATGCCACTTTCAACAATATTTCAGTTATATTATGGAAGTCGCTTTTATTGGTGGAGGAAACCGGAGAACCCAGAGAAAACCACCGACCTGTCGCAAGTCACTGACAAACTTTATCACATAGTGTTGTACACCTCGCCCTGATCGAGATTCGAACTCACAATGTCAGTGGTGATAGGTACTGATTGCATAAGTAGTTGTTAATCCAACTACCATACGATCACGGCCACAATGGCCCTTATGATTAGAAGGAATTTTGAATTTTGACCTCAAATGAACCTTTTTATGAGAACTACATGTATTTTGAGTTTTTACTGTAATAATTACATGATAGTTTCATCTGTATTATCAATGATAACCTCTTCCTCATCTTCTTTTTCCTTTGTCTTTCCTCCAAAGTTTAGTTTTATTTTTCTTTCTTTCATTTGATTTACCATGCTTATTATAGATGTTGATTCATACCTTCTCAGGTGACTCTGCCTTTCAGCTACGGTACAAATACAAGACAATGCACTGAGAATTAATAATATATCTACTACAATGTACTAAATATGATATTTCAATATTTACAGGGAGGTTGAGGTATGATATTCAGGCAAATTAAATTATCTCTACCTTTTCTTCTGAATTGTTTGTCCTAAATTTCTTTGGTTCAGGTTTGTATTATATATATACATGTACCGTATATGGATTTAACAAAGTTGTTTAACTACTAGTGGCATGTGGGGCACAATATTAAATGTGGGCACATCCCACCCAAATAAACAAATCCTATAAGACACACATGTCATTGTTTGAAGCCAATATAAATCAATCTAGATGTGTTGTGAGCATCTCTGAACATTTTTTTCAAGTTAATGTAAAATTTTGTGCAACTCTGTAATTAAATAATGGGAAATTTAAGAAAAAAACCGTTAAAAAGGATAATTTTCCATCATTCATATTAAAACGTACATTTTACAAGAACAATTCAAGTACTAACCTATATTAACAAATAAACAAGTATATCCCCTTCTACATAAGCTGACTGCTGATCTTATCATTGTTGAAGGTTTACTTTGTTACACTAAAATAAAGTAATGAAATATGATTGTACATTATAATATTAAACTGATGTATAACAAATAATCTGTCTATTTATCATTAACTTATTTTCTATTGCAACACCCCTAAGTTCTTCATGGATATTAATCAATTTTCATGTATTTTGCGAGTGACTGATTGTTGTTTAAGATCAAATGAGCAATTTTTCAGCTATATCATGGTGAGAATGTCTCAAAGAGACAACTCGAAAAAACACCCAAGGCCACCAATACATGTTTGTTAGAATATTTTATAGAGATACAAGAAGAGATATGCATCAGCTTTTGCGAAAATGTGAAGGCTTTTCAGTTTCCCGAGGGATTAATTTGCATAGATATGATTAATAATATACAGGTGATTTAGAATTCACTTTTTAAGATGCATTTCGTTTTGACTTTGTTATAATGTTAATGTTATAAAATTATTAATTATTCTTATTTTGTCTTTATAGGATGGCATACCCGTATCAATGCAGATATAGGTAGAGCTGGCGTCATGTGCTTTATGTTTTATATGTGCTATGTTGTGTGCTCAGTTAATTCTAAATGATGTGCTATTTATTTAGCTGTGCTATGTGGACTGGTGCTTCGTGTTGTATGTTATATTGTTATATAAATGTAGATTGTTATTGATAAATAAAATTTCTGTAGACTGTCTTAATTTTTTTATTCAGCCTGATCATTAATCCAATTACATTATTTAATTTAATATTATACAATCACCTGGCGACCGTTTCACTAAAGTGATCGTAAATCGTAAGTCTAAGATCACTCCTAAGATTTCCTTACATGCACATATACGTGTGTTTCACTAAACTAGTCCTAATCTTAAGAGTTACGACTTGCGACAAGTAACATCTCCTATAATGGAGGTAAAAAGATATATTGTATCATATATTTTATATAAGATGATTGAGTTTAGGTGATTAACGCCACTTTCAGCAATATTTCAGCTATATCATGGCGACCAGTTTTAGTAGTGGAAGAAGCCGGAGAGAACCACCGACCACCGGCAAGCTGGTAAACTTTATCACTTGCGGTTGTGAGTCGAGTGCACCTTTTTTTTGTATATTTTATACATAAACCCAACAGCTCGGAAGCTGATTACATTAATAATCACATTTTAAATGTGTTTAAATACGTTTTTAATATTCAACTAATTATAAAACTCTAAAGTGATCTTTTAAATGAATAAACCAAAGCTATCTGAAAAAAAAATGTTAAGTGTAAAATTTTACAGAAATTTGAGAAGAAATTTATTTTATGGAATATATTTTAACAAATTTCATACTATATGCAAGGAGAAATTTGGGTAGTTTTATTGCATCACTATATTCACGCATATAAAATAATATGTTTCTTCAACACATAAAATAACAAAAATACACATCTTACAATATTAAACCTTAACATGTGCATACATGCATGTACTGTTGATTTACATTCAAAGTGAGTGCTTTATATAATCAATAAAAACTACCAATGAATATTAACATTTGGACTGCTAAAATATATGTTGTCTTCAAAATTATTGGGTTTGTTTTCTTATACATGCATGTTACAAAATTTTTGTTTTAATTCATATTTCATATATTTGTATCTATGTTATTCTTATATTTTTTTGTTTTCATTTTAAAGACTGACGAAAGAGGTGAATAATCCATATTGCATCGTCAGTCATGCTGCAAAATGCAGAAAATGTTATGAGTAAATTAAATATATTCTAAATAACAGATAATCCGCGCAAATGCAAAACAAATCTCATGTACATTTTATGGGCAATTGTAATGCTCTTTCTCTGTGCAAAAGTAATACCTGTTAATCCCCAAA
Source organism: Bathymodiolus brooksi (assembly GCA_963680875.1). Lineage (NCBI taxonomy): Eukaryota > Metazoa > Mollusca > Bivalvia > Mytilida > Modiolidae > Bathymodiolus > Bathymodiolus brooksi. Next base: position 97,131,740 of record OY804577.1, on the reverse strand, counting down.
TTCACGCAAATGTAATGCGCCGTGTGTGCTTATTTTTTTATTTTTTATTTTTTTTGAACCATTGTTTATACATGTATCCGATATAGTTCTTTTCTTGAAATTTCTTCTAGGTATTCACTCGTTAATAAAATATGTTCATATTGTAAATGCAGAACTGATAGAAAGTACACTGAAACAAACAATATGTCTCTGTTTTGATGATTTTTTTTATGGCTCTCGAAATATAAAAAATGGTGCTGCATATAATATGTATTGCTCGCTTCATTTGATTAATGTTCATATTAAAAAAATACAGATAACAATTCTTCACTTCAAAAATAGGTTTATGACTTACGACTTATGACTACCTTCCACCACTCTTAACTTTGCGATCACTTTTTATCGTAAATCGTAAATCCTAACTATTAGTGAAACGACTTACGACCTTCAGTGAAACAGTCGCCTGATAATCAAATCATTTAATCTAATTAAAAGTGATTGAGGTGTCATAAACCAATTAAGACACCAATAATTACTTGGCCAGAACGCCGCCATTTTGACAAATGATGTAAATAATCCTTAATAAATACAAATCGGGAGCACTGTTTTCAATAAAACTCCTACTTTAGTACTTAACATTGAAAAATATTATATTATCACAAAAATGACGGCTCCGCTTCAATATTCGGTATGATGAGTGAAGACGAGTTTGAAATTTAAATTCGAGCTTTGACAGCCCATGAAGGTCAAAAGGGCAAATCGATTAATATCAATTATTGATGAGATATGGGTGATACATCTACAAAAAGTTGGTACTTTATCAATGATTGGTATTTAGAACAAATATTTTCACTTTATTCCTGTAATTATGGTTTTATATACTTACAAATACTAGTTTAAAATGTTGAAGCGATGAAAATTTTCACTGTTAATCAAGGCACGCGCATCGTCAACGAATTGCACTATGAGTAATCTCGCCACACAACATGCTTACATACAATCTATGTTAAATCTCCCGAGATTCATATCCTTCTTACTATATAAATCCTTGAATACCTGTACTAATTTGATTTATTCATAAATCTAAAAAGTAATTATCACAATTAAGACAAGCTTAAAAAAAAACCCAATAAATGCACAATAAAAAAAAACTAAATAAAGATTCTTGCAATACACATTTTTTTCTGGTAGTCCGATTTGGTTTAGTCCGAGATTCCTCTGCCGTCTGACGGCTTTTATGGATTTGCTGTAGCCGTGGGACGTCAGAGCGCTATACATACAGAAAACAGCGGATTTGCTTCTCCAACTCTGGGTCAGTACATTTCCACGTTTCATGGCTATCAGATTTTATTTTCTATCAGAAACCCTTATATAAATCGCTTCACCAATCATTTTTCTATTCATTCATAACCATCTTACCCTCAGAAAGTGGTGTTACACTCCATTACAGCACGATTTTGCCTTAGATCCTATGATTCCGCCATTAATGTCTTCCATTTTTCAAACATTTGTCACGTGACTATGAGAAAACCACGATTACCGCAATGTATCATCGGAGATGATTTGCATATAAACAAACAAACAAATATTTTTATTGCCAATCATACACGCCTGTTAAGGCAGAACAATTAACATAAAATTTAATACAGTTGATTATATTGATTGGTAATGATTTTAACAGCAATAGTGAATTACAGATAACCATAAGAAAAAAAAATGATGTAGTACCTTGTCCAAAAAGGGGGGACGTAACACATGCTCTTTCCGAAGCCTGTTGGTAACACTCTGCCATTGAATCTTTTCTTTCCAACACTTTCTGTATTATTTCCTTCTGCTCTGCTTTGATCTGTAGATGGACTGTTTGTCCTGCAGAATACGCTTAAATGTATCGTCTTCCATGTGATTTGAATGTTGTTTACGCATGCAAATAATGCTCAAATAATTTGGCGAGCTGCATTAAGTAGCTCCCATCATGCAATGCGTTACTGTCATCATTCAGTTAGTATCGCGAGATCACGTTTGTAGATTCGAAAATGGAAGTCAAATGGCGGAATAATAGGATCTAAGGCAAAATCGTGCTGTAATGGAGTGCAACACCACTTTCTGAGGGTAAGATGGTTATGAATGAATAGAAAAATGATTGGTGAAGTGATTTATATAAGGGTTTCTGATAGAAAATAAAATCCGATAGCCACGAAACGTGGAAATGTGCCGACCAAGAGCTGGAGAGGCAAATCAGCTGTTTTCCGTATGCATAGCTCTCTGACGTCCCACGGCTACAGCAAATCCATAAAAGCCGTCAGACGGCAGAGGAATCTCGGACTAGTAGTTTTGGTTATGGGATGAAACGTCATGTACTGATGATGTAGTCAAAACAAATCATTCAAATGACCGACTTTATTGCATATCCGAGCTGTCACGACAGAGTCAGAGATATATTTGAAACAAGTGTCTGTGCGAATCAGGTCAAGACACCAATACAAAATTATTTTGAAAAAGTGTTGTATGAAAATTTAACATTTGAGATTCCTCCTTTGTGGTTTTTAGAGTTGTCAGTCGAGGGATAAAAAAATCGTAACAACTAAACAAGCCCCTGTCACTTGTGACGTTGTGTGCCAAAGTTGCAAATTTTCTCTTTGAAATTCCGAAAGGCAAAGACTGGTTTCTGTGAATTTGTCCATACTTCAACCAATCAAATATTACTTATGCTAAACTTTCTTTCAGGCGATATTGCATGACTTACAAATGCATAAAACTTTTGAAAGGCTCGTGAGTTCACTTGGGTCTTGACTTTGTCTTTGAAGACCTTCTTCTCTGGTCTACGAAAAAAACTGAGAAGTATCGAACTGAAATCATGGGCTCACCAATCACCAACGAAAGCAATATTAAAAAATGTTTGCAAGCCAGTATTTGAATGGACGAATTAAAACAAAAACATTTATTTCACTTATAGTTTGACAATGACGTTTTCTCCTTTTCTCTGCTATAAATAAAATTAATGATAATGCAGAATATATTTTTATCAATTCCTTTTGGGTTTTCACATTTACTCTTTGCATTTCGGAAACATTTACTGGTTCCTCTAATTCAAACTATGAATGTAACCGATAACATAATCATGAATGGTTACTGAACCAGCACTCAAATCAAACTGGTTTAAAAAGGTTGGCAACCTATATACATGATTAAATTCATGATAACAATAACAGTGTGGGAAACGACCGCTCGCCAACTGGAAATTTCGGGTGGCGAGTAAGATCCACTTTATACTTGCCGGTCTGACGAGTAACAGTTGTAAGGCGAGTAGGAACTTGAAAACGCTCGCCACGATAATTGGTTTACAGCTTTAAAATATCATAGCTCCCAAACAGTTAAATTTTCTGTTAACTGTGTCATTTATCCATTTATCCAACATTTTATTAATAGTACACAAATTATGTGATCGTCTCGTTCCAGTAAATTTTCAATCAGCTGATTTTCGTAAAGTGCCGGCTGAAGAAAAGTGAAGTTCACCTGTGTTGATTATCTCATGGTGATTATTTTATTTGTTCGTAATTGACCAATTCAAATGTAGAACATTCTAGTTTAACGAAATCGATAATTATTTTCCAGTATATTTTGTATAAAAAACTTGTTCTCCACGTTTATTGTTAACCCGAATAATCCAGTCGTTATATTACGCTCCTGCTGGTCGTTATTATCCACAATAAATTCAGGAAAAAGAGATGAAATAATAAAGAAATTTTATTGAAAATAAATAAGTACTCAAAAAATTCCGTGCCACGAGTACCTTTGCTAACAATAATTAAAAAAGTCACTTTTATTGTCCCACACACAATGTTAAATGTGTATTGTGACATTTTAGCAAATTTAGATTAAAACATAAAAACTTCAAAAATTTATTACACAGTGTTTTATTTTTTTAAATCTTTAAAAATTTGTGAATCTATGGCAATTTAAGTCATCAATATGAGAATAAAGGTGTAATTGTTTTCTTAATATGCAAAGGCACGATCATTCTCCATGTTTGTTATGGAAGTAAATGAAGTCACTAATGCACATACATGCTAATATCTGACATTTGATTGGTCGTCTGAACCAGACAGCGGCTGACAGAGTTTTTCCATCAAGCGTGTTCAAGCCTTCGTCCAGCGATAGTGCCGATAGAGGGTGCAGTATTATTCGAGTTAGTTTATTGTGAGATGTAATGCAACCGCCATTGTTTACTACAACCTCGTGCACATGCTCATGTTTGATGGAAAAGCTATAGCTAAATAATAGCTATATTTAGATATTTTGTGATGATAATTTTACATTGCAAAACGATCCACCCTGTGATTTTTTTTCAACAACATACATTTTTTATACATGTAGTATATATTTTATTATAATTTAATTTGATTTGAATATTTCAATCTGATTGGCTAATCTGCATGGAGAAAATTTTGGTTATACTCGATAACCTGGGTTGGTATTGTGACGTAACCAACGTGTTCATCCGCCAACGACAAATTCAAATAGTCACATGAAAGAATCGTAATTAAAATAGAGGAATCATTAAATTTTGCTGTAAAAATTAAATTATAAGGAATATTTGAAATTGTTGAACAGGTTATACGTGCATAACATGGTTTGGTTCAGTTTATGCTTTTCATAAACCGCGAAGCGGTTTATTAAGTGTAAACTGACCCAAACCAGGTTATATCGTATAACCAGACCTGTTCAGCAATTTAAAATATTCCTTAAATACAATACAATATTGAACTGATTTTCGCTAACACTTCAATCATTATTATTGAATATCGAATTTTTTCGGATGTTGAACATTTTTTTCACAGAATTGCACCCCTTGTATACTTTTATTGCTTTATTTAAAAAAAAATAACACCAAGAACATCGATGATTTCAGTCTTCTTATTCAGAAAAAAAAACTACAGCAAAATAAAGGTGTACTGTAAACAAAATCGTCATTTTTATTGAGATTTTTTTGAGGGATTCCAGATTTTTTTAACTTCATCCTTGTATAGGTCGATGTGGACGATAGGTCGAAGCCAGCGTGTTGAGGGGGAAAAAATATTGACCTATCATCCGTAAAATACGGTATTTGGTATTTGTTGGCGAGTTTGAAGAAAATGGTTTCCCACACTGCAATATGATCTGATTTATTTACTGACAAATAAGGGTATGAATATCTGTATCTGTATCAAAGTACGTTGACAATGATCCACTGCTGGCATATGGTCAACGGGGGAGAGCGCATGTAAATTAGTCACGCGAGAGACAGGCTCTAAAGGCCTCTACAGAAGTTACACTAACAGTTGAATTGTCCAGTTGGTTCCAATTGTGTACTGTCCTCGCAAAGAACGAATTTCTATAAATGTTAGTATTACAACGTTTTGTGCTAAAGAATTGTTATTGTTCAGTTCATGCAATGTCACAATGTTTGTACTCTCAAAGTCACTAAAACTTAGTAAAACGTGTGGCACGAATTCTGCATTTGTTTGGTACTGCCTCAAAATAAGCGGATGATGGTATGGCTGGCATCAACCCCTCAACCACCTTGAACATGAATGTCAATCGGAGTTGCTTCCTTCTCTCTTGTAGAAGTGGCAGTTCAAGGTCCTTGAGCATTCGTGCAACACAGCCATGGTCCCGAGATTTGTAATCGCTGCTGATAAAACGAGCAGCCTTCCACTGTACTTTTTCGATTTTATCAATGTCTGACTAGGTATGGGTCCCAGATGATCGCTCCATACTCAAGTGTCGATCTGACCAAAGATATATATGCTGTACGACGACATTTAGCTGGGCTATGTTTAAGGTTGCGACGAATGAATTCAACTGTAGAAGATGCTTTCTTGCATATGTTGTTTATGTGGTTAGTCCATTTCAAATCGTTTGATGTTGAGAGACCCAAATACGGATTGTTTTCGACTTCTTTAAGTATATTGTTGTTAAGTCTATAGAAGTATGTTGTTGATTTCTTGACACTGAGTATGTAACATTTGGTCACATTAAGACGCATGCCTCATGTTGAAGCCCACTTTTCAAGGTTGTTAAGATCATTTGTAACGTAATGTGATCTTTATGGGTTTTGATCGTTCGGTATAACAGACAATCGTCTGCAAAAAGACGGACTTGTGATGACACTGATTCAGGCAAGCCATTTATGTGGCAAAGAAACAAAAGGGGTCCCAGCACAGTACCTTGGGGTACCCCCGATACAACGTGAACATCACTTGAGTTATGGAAGTATTTCCCCAAAAATGACATATTTGCAAAGTATTTCCCCAGAAATAACAACTTCACCTTTCTTAATTTTATTACCGCATTTTCTTTCAATATGTTGTGAAATAAACAAAGTCCTTTGTAATTTTATTATAAAGCAAATTTATGTCTTGTGTCACAAGTTGTGGGATATTGACTTTATTGTTGAGTAGGACTAAGAGTAGGACATAATTCCATTTGGAAATGATTATCACTAGATAATCTGCTTTTCTATGGGTACTACAGTGTATGGCCAAAAGTGAGTCATCAAAATGGCAAACGTCAGACGTATTAACCAGTGATCATGTCAACGGATTCAATGGACTATTTCATAAATAAAAAAGCATTACTTACCCCTTGTTCCTGATATTTTGTTGCGTGACCTTTTGATCTGATAACCTAAGTCTTTTCGGAATTGATGCATATAAACTCTGTATGTAATAAATGCTGAGGAAGGGAGGTCCATATTTCTTTCATATTTGCCACAAGTTGGGTTCTGTTTTTGATGTCAGTTATCTGGCTTTGTAAACGGATCTTAATGGTACGCCACACATTTTCTATTATGTTAAGGTCCGGTGATTGAGAGGGCCATGTCATACATTTAATATCGTTTTCTTGTTTCCACCGTTTTGTCTCCCTAGAAGCGTGTACAGGGACATTGTCATCTTGGAACAGATACTCGTCAGTTGGGAAATGGCGAGCAATTACAGGCCATAAATATGTGTCTAAGATATTAATATACTTCCGTGAGTTAATATTACCCTCAACTTCCGTAGAAGTTCCGACTCCTTGATAAGTGATACAACCCCAGAACATAGCACAACATTTACAGTTACCATGAAGTCCGAGACATTCAGGTTGCCAAACTTCACCAGGGCATCTCCATACATAAACACAATTGTTTGAATCAACCACCACCTGTGTTTCATCACTAAATATAACCGTTTTCCAGTCTCTATTTAAAGTCCATCTAAGTGTTGATCTACACCAATGTACATGGCGATGTCTGTTCTCGGTCCGAATGGTGAGGGTCTTACGATTTTTTCTCCTTCTGAACTCATGGAATTGTAATCGTCTACGAACAGTCCTTGAAGAAATCGTGTTTGGCAAGACATTGTTCACTTTGTTCGTAATTTCCGTCAAACTTTGTCGTCTGTCCATTTTCACACAAAGTAAAATCTTCCCGTCACCACGGTCATCAGTTTTTCTTGGTCGACCATTTTGTCGTTCAATTTCACAACTTTCACGCTGATTGAATCGCTTCAAAAATTTTGACGCACCTGATTGACTTACTCCTAATATTTCTGCAATTCGGCGCTGGTTTACTCCATCCTCGAACAAAGATATAATAACATGAAACAATGGCCGGAAAACATAAACAAATGTCAACACCGCTGACGATTTTTCATAAACAGAAAGGTCAATGTCCACCGTGACGTCATTAAATGTTACCGTATTAACCCTACTTAACACACCTATAAAATGCATCACCTTGCTTATTTCAAATTTAAGGAAAAATAAAGGAAATGGATATTTTTTTATTTTTGTCGGCCATTTTGATGACTCACTTTTGGCCATACACTACCTGGGCTCATCTTCTCGTTGAAATGTTATGAGGCACATTTCATGCAGAGATAATCTTGTTAAGATTAGACTTCCGAAGAATTTTTCTGTCTGTGTCTGTGACTATAGCCTATTATAGACTGGAGATACAAAGCAGAAAATGGCTTTGAAAGTTTAATCTCAACGAGATCTATGCAGAGATGTCTCGAGAACAAATAAAATAATAAGCTAACCTGGTCTGTTAATTTCATGCTCCACTATATAGATAATGTCGTTTCACTAGACAACCAAATAATACCAAGTTTGGTAAATATGTTTTTGCATCTATTTCGTTGAGATAGAAATAAACAGGATTAAGGGTACCACAGATATATCTAGGTGTATGCATTTATATGAAATGATTGGTGTCGATATTAATGGTGACACGTCCACTATAGGCTATGATATACCACTCCTATATATATATACCAGGGTTGTGAGTGATGCTTTCCAGGCAGAATGGATTGCAGCAAGATAAACCAATTCCAAAAGTACAATTCAAAACTCTTTATTGTATGTAGATGTAGATATTGATGTGGTATAAAGACTGGTGGGCTGCATGCATTCATAAAAGTATAAAACAGCATTAAACAAAATGCGAACAAAACATATTAGCCACAACAGTGTTAGCATGCTCGTCTCGACTGTGGTATATCGTGGGTTCGAACCCCGGCCGGGTCAAACCAAAGACTTTAAAATTGGTATTTGTTGCTTCTCCACTAAGCATGCAGCATTAAGAAGAAAGAGCAAAGACTGGTTGGCTTGGAATCAGCATAATGTGTCCGAGTGGAGCGACATGTCTACCCGCGGACTGTTGTTTCAGTGAGCTAGCACTATAAAAATCCAACTGAGCGTATTGGTCTAGTAAAAAATGGACCTCTTCATCATCTCATTGTAAATTAACTTGTTCTCGCCATGATATAGCTGAAAAATTGCTGAATTGGTGTTAAACAACAATCACTCACTCACTCCAAAGGTTATTGATATGAGAAATTGAAAGGTATGGAAGCTGGGGCAGAACAGGGTAGTTTTATGAAATTGTCCCTATACTTTTCCATTATTTACATGTACATGTACAATATTTACACTTCTTTATATTTAGAAACACAATAAAATTACTCTTGTTATTAATGTATTTTTTATACATGTATAAATTCTACTTAATTTGTTTCTAGAATGGATGCTCTGTTGGTCGTCTGCTTTATAAATTGTATATGACAACTGTACCCTCAATCCAAGATGGTTATCATTACAAAAAAAATGAAATTTCTTTAAATGGCCAGAATTCTATATTTTAAGCTGGAGGGAGCTGAAATTTAAACTAACAACATGATAAGGAGTTTTTAACATTTATTTTATGTGTTTCAGAATGAAATAAAAAAAGATGAAAATATGGGGACATTAAGTGAAAGTAATATTTGGGAGGATATTCCTGATACCTGGTTATTGGAGATATTCCAATATCTGGACTTCCAGCTGCTTCTAAGATGTTCAGTAGTCTGTAAAAAATGGCAACGTGTGGCCTTAGATGAATCATTGTGGAAAAAGCTAGTCGGATGCAAATGGAATATAAAAAGTATTGATATATTCTATTTATGTGTTGTATTTTGTATTGAAACCGTCTAAACGTTAAAAAGTAATTTTTAAAATGATTTTGACTTATATCAAGTAAACATGTAAATTTTTCTAGCAAGAACCAGTCAAAGCATCAACAATTACTCACTGCAATGCTTGTGATAATGTTTGTCTCAACCTTCATAACTGCCGTTATAAATTATTATCCCTATTTTGTTTATTTTCCCTTTGATGTTTAAAGCCGATATATTTCATATCATGTGGGCGCATGAGATGATTCCAATTATCGCTAATCGCTAAGCGTTGTCAAGGACGCACGTAGTATTATCTTGTTTTCTAATATGACGTTATAATGACGTCACATTAGCAAATTCTTGATAATTAAGTGATTAACGATATAAAATATTAATTGTGTTTAAAAAAATGTCAGTATCTCAACAAAAATTATTTAATTATGAATACAAAATAGTGATAAAATAATTAAAGATGCTTTTTAAAACTCGAGGACGTTTCTCAGTCATCTCGTTTTAAAAAACATCGTTAATCACTTAATATCAATTAACTTCTGTTTTGCTGTTAGGTAGAAAATACAATTATATGATCTAGCATTATTCAGGCAGACATCACTGAATTATTTTCTTGCATGAATTAGTGGCTTTCTATTATAGGTGTATTCCGGAAGATTTTTGTTAAAATATTTATTTATAGCTTTACACATGGTAGTAATATTTATAAAATTGTACATGATACAATATACAATTATTGCCTTCATATGAGGTGAACATCGAAAAGTGTCAACCTGAGGGCTTTAGCCTGAGTGAAAACAACCTCTCAAGGGTTGACAATGTGATGTACACCTCATTTGAAGGCAATAACTGTTTTATTTATATACCGAAACTACTCTAAGATGTTAAGAAACTTAAATATTTTGTAGAAGACGACAAAATAATTTCTGGTATCATAAATACAATTACTGAACCAGACTGAAAAAACCCCAGATTTTCGAAGCACTTCCAGTTGTCAGGGATTTTAGACTGGGCGAAAAGCTATTGTCTCCCTCTACATTATATGTTTAGGTTGTTCAATGGGTTATCTCCCTTGTCATCAAATTTTCAATAAAAACATCCATATTGTATTATTCTTTTATATAGTAAGAAATAAGTGAGGCATTATTATTATTTAATATTAAACTATATATTATATTTCATTAAAATCATACTTCAGATTTTATATAGTTTGCAAAATTAACATAAGAGGCAGTTGCACACACATTTTAGTGTATGAGGTATGATCATTATTGAAGACCCTTCTGTGGCTGTGAAATGTAGAACAGCAATAAAAAAGGGTTGAACTTTCCTTTACTTTAATTTAGTTTGATAGTCTCTCGTGTTCATTTACATCCATATCCTTTCTTAATACATGAGGATCTTGACTGATCAATTTTGATATTTACTTCATTTTGTATTGTCAGATAGAGAGCTATCTCCTGGTAAAGAATTATGGTACAATGAGTTCAAGCGTTTCTACTACCACACACCAGTCATTGAAAGTGAAGTGCTGACACAACATACTGATGAAGTGCTAGATGCTACATTTTCTCACAATGGCAAATATATCTGTACAACATCCAAAGATTGTACTGTCAAGGTTAGTTGAATAACAAAACTGACATGTGAGGTCAAAGGTCACATTTTCAGTGATGGTTATTTTCAGTTATTTAACTGATTTCAGCTATTTTCCTCTGAAAAATAAATTCTGAATGTTGCAGCCAGTCAAAAATGGAGGTTTTGAAAGGGGGGTGTAGATTGTTTCAGCAATTTTTCATTTTCAGTTATTTTATTTTCTTGCCAGAATCATCCCTGCATTTTAAAATCAGAAGATCCATGCTGTAAGTTGTAACATCAGTGATATTTATTTGACTACATTTGGAGTAAGATTAATGTAATATGTGTATTCACATGGATTACTCAAGTTCTAATTCCATCTTGTTAAAATTAGATGTTTGTTGTATCTTATCTTTTTTTTAAATCTTTGGTGATAGCGGATACACTAACATCTTTTGACATCCCGTGTGTGGTCATGTCATGGTTCATACTTTCAACTTACCAATCGGGAATAAGCCTACTTTTTAAAACCGAGTACATATGAAGAGCTATTGTCGGATTGGTCAATATATTTAAATGTCTTGCATATGATTGGACATTCAAAGTTGAATGAAAGGTTACTTGACATGACCCTGAACAGGATTTTGTTAGATGTTAGTGTATTTCTCCCCAAAATATCCAATTTAATATAGATTGGTTCATCACCTTGCCAAAGGCAATGTGAGCTTTTGCCATCACTTGGCATCCGTCGTCTGTTAACTTTTCACATTTTAATCTTCCCCTCTGAAACCCCTCAGTCAAACGAACTGAAACTTGGTAGGAAGCATCTATGGAAGGTCCTCTATAAAGACTGCTCATTTCGTCCCGATCCATTAACAAACATGGCCACCACAGGTGACTCTTGTTTCTGATTGGCTGATTTTTAAAATTCTTCTCCTCTGAAACCGTTCAACCAAATGAACCGAAACTTGGTAGGAAGCATCTATGGGCAGTCCTCTATAAAGATTGCTCATTTCGTCCTGATCCATTAACAAACATGGCCACCACAGGCAATTCTTGTTTCTGATTGATCGATTTCTAAAATTCTTCTCCCCTGAAACCATTTGGCCAAATGAACCGAAACTTGGTAGGAAGCATCTATGGAAGGTCCTCTGTTAAGATTACTCATTTCGTCCCGATCCGTTAACAAACATGGCCACCACAGACAATTCTTGTTTCTTATTGGTTGATTTCTAAAAAATCTTCTGCTCTGAAGCCGCTTGGCCAAATGAACCGAAACTTAGTAGGATGCATCTATGGGTGGTCCTCTGTAAAGGTTGCTCATTTCATCCCGATTCAGTAACAAATATGGTTACCACAGGCAATTCTTGTTTCTGATTGGTCGATTTCTAAAAATCTTCTCCTCTGAAACCGCTTTGCCAAATGAACCGAAACCTGGTAGGAAGCATCTATGGAAGGTCCTCTATAAAGATTGCTCATTTTGTCCCGATCCATTGACAAACATGGCCATCACAAGCAATTCTTGGTTCTGATTGGTCGATTTCTAAAATCTTCTACTCTGAAACAGCTTGGCCAAATGGACTGAAACGTGCTAGGAAGCATATATGGAAGGTCCTCTATAGAGATTGCTCATTTTGTTTTGATCCATTAACAACCATGTCCGCCATAGGCAATTCTTGTTTCAGATTGGTCGATTTCTAAAAATTTTCTTCTCTGAAACTGCTTTGCCAAATGAACCGAAATTTGGTGGGTAGCACCTATGGAAGGTTCTGTATTAAGTTTCCTCAAAGCAGAATGAAAGGTGAGCGACACAGGCTCAGTGAGCCCACTGAGCCTCTAGTATTAGAACGTTGCTAAAAATTTGACAAATATTAGATGCATGTAGCATACACAGATCCAGGGGAAATCAACCCTCTCCCCTTTTCTGGGAATTTAAGAAAGGTTGTTTTTGACAAAGTTTTTGGAGCTTAAAAAAGTACCTAGCAGGTCTCCTTGTTTTCTGAAAATCTAGATCCACCTCTTTGTATATAAGGATTTTTACAAGCTTGCTAATATTAGTACATCTAAAGCTTTGATTTAAAGTCTCAAGTCTTTTTCTTGATAGTTGATATGTAATAATCTAGACTGGTTTGCACGAACCTCAATTAAATTGAAGTATCAATTAAACCTTAATTGTAAATTAATTTCATGTACATTTCAAGTAGATTTCAAGTGTCAATAAAGTTTTAATTGATGCTTAAATTTAATTGAGGTTTGTGCAACCCAATCTTGGGGGTCATAGGGAATACCTTTAGACATATTACATCCTCATCATACCTACATTGTAGGTCAGGTATATAGTCTGCATCAACTTTTGACTGGTTCGTGAGGATGACAAATACATGAATAAAACTTAAAATTGTAATGCAACGAAAAACATGTTTAATTATTGGTAAATTTTTAGTCCTTGTTGGTTAACATTTAGAGAATATAATAATTAGTAAGAGATTGTTTTTTGTCAGTAATTTTATTTAAACATTTATTGTTAAGGTTTGGGAGCTTGGTTTCCCAACAACTTTAAAATATGAGGCAGACATGGAAGATATGTTCAACTGGAGTTTAACACAGTATGCAGCCTTTAATAAAACTGACAAGTACCTGTTGGTGTGTGGTGTAAATATTAATGGAGTTTATTACTCAGAGTTCTTCATGGGACATGGTGTGGTATTTGATATGACACAAGGTACTGGGTAGTAAAATTCATGTTTTTATTCAGAGTACTTCATGACACATGGTGTTCAGGGCTTGCCACACTTTGGAAAAACAGGGTGACTTGACTTCTCTTTTAGAAGACTGCAGGGCGAAGTGGGGGATAATACAGGAAACTTCAGCTGCTTCCGACGATTTTACCGTGCTTCTTTTCCTGTTACCACATGTTCCCATGCTATTGCATAGCAAACATGTATGGCCAAGGGGTAATAAAAAAAACTGATGCAATCAACAACTATTGTCAAAATCAAATTTCAACAACATGGGAATCCTGTATGTGTGAATCTATTTGACCTCAAATTAAGATGACAAGAAAAAGTGTGATTTTTGGTAAAAAGACTGGCTTACAAAAACTGACAGGGTAATTATAGCTTTACCTTAGTGGTGGACGAAGGGTAGATGTAGGACAATTTCATTGAAACCAAGGTCAAAATATTGCCCACATCACCTTGTTTGGTGAGCCCTTGGTGTTGTTTTTGATATAACACACTTTAAGTGAATTCATGTTTTTTTTCATACACATGGTGTTGTATTTGATTTAGCACAAAGTGATTCATTTTACATAAAATATACATACATTGTCCAGAAAATGAAATTTATTTGTTTGTGGAATATGGGGTCTTTTGTAAATAGATTAAAATTTACTGGAAATGGGGAATGGCATGAATGGAATATATAGATTCAAGTTGATAGGACAGAAGGTAATCAAAGTCATGTTTTTGTTCTGAATTTAAATAAATTATATTAATTGAATGGTTATTTCTTAACATCCAGCACAGCAGTATTTCAGCTATATTTAGGATAATTAAGTATTATATGAATTATTCTGAAGGCAAGGGGAGGCAAACAGAGGACACATGGCTGGCTTTGTTATTACTTTGACAGGTCTTATTCTATACTGGAAGATATTTGAACTTAACAATTACAGATTTTTGTATATGAAATATCATTATGTAAAAATATGGATTGTATCTTTTCTCTAGATTTCTGTGTAGTACGAGTCATGGGTATGAATCCACCTCACTTGTTTGCTGATTGGGCGGATACAGACATTTGTTTGGGTGGATATGCTACCAATCATGATTTCCTTACTATCAATTCTTTCAAGGTACAGCAATATAAAATCTTATTTTGAAAAATAGAAACAGTAATTTGCTGATTTTCAGGCGTATTTGTTGTTAGTTTTTTTTTTAATCTTCTCCTCTGAAGCCATATATACTTATATTATACTTTACGTTTTTATTTTCCCTATTTGTCTTTGTTAGCGCAGCCAGTCAATATAACGTTATATGGACTGGGACTGGACTGCCTTGTTTTCGATTCGGTTCCGGAACGGTACCTGCATTATTATTTTAGATAAAAAGTATAATATAGCAAATAGTTCATGTCACTTCGGATCATATGGCAGTATATGGACCGGTCCGTCACCATGAACTATTTGCTATATAAGTGAGACATTTAGGAGTGAAAATATGCTTCCAATGATGAGTTCAAATTTATAGCAGCAATCTACATGTATTTGACCATACCCTCCATTCAAAATGACAAACATTCTACATTTTATTATTGAATGAGCTGAAATGTGAACCCGTTTTGACGATAATGCAGTATGTGCCGTTAACCACTAGCCCGATGCTCGCATCTAGTAAATTGTGTACCTAGCAAGTGAAATTTTCAAATTTCAAGTCGTTTACAGTGAAATACAACTCAACACTTTAAGAGAGTAATTTTGTTTATTCCGTTTTGCTCTTCAGAACGAAGATTTGTTATTCGGGACTTCGCTTTTAGCCTTTACCCTTCCGAAGAATCACGTTTTTACATCATGCACGTTTACAGCGATATTCAACTTTTCGGGTGTTATCTTTACGACTCATAAAAGAACCGAGAGTTCAGATTTTCGTGCACAAACTAATAACCGAAATCACGGTACATATAGCGAGATAAATGTTTACATAATTATTTTAGTACAACGCTTTCTAAGCATTCATAAATTATTTTGTGAATCATTCATACCGTTGTCATTACAGTCAAAATATTCGAAAAAGTTGATCTTGAATTTTCTATTATATTAGTTAACGATATTTATTAATTTTTTTGATAGCGTCACATGTTTTGTTGGTTATGCATGTTGTTTGTTGACATCGTGGTTTTATTCATATGTTGATCTCAGACTGAAATTTAAATGTATAACAAGCTTGCTTGCTGTATTTATCATTTTTAGCTCACCTGGCCAAAATCCATGTGAGCTTTTGTCATCACTTGGCGTCCGTCGTACGTCGTAAACTTTCACATTTAAATCTTCTCCTCTGAAACCGCTGAACCAAATTAAACCTAACCGGACAGGGATAGTCCCTGAGTGGGTCCCTTTCAAAATTGTGTCTGACAGTTCCGCCCACCATTCAAGATGGCTGCTGTTGCTAAAAATAGAAATTACTGCAGCTACATAACAAGGAGTAGTTTAACATATATTCCGGGTTTTTCTTTGAAATTTTTCTTTCAGCTGATTTTTATAGATTATGCAAATTAAGCATATTTTGATAAAAGATCACATTTAAATCTTCTCCTCTGAAACCGCTGAACCAAATTAAACCAAAGAAGGAGAGGCATTAAGGTGCAAAATTGGCCCCACATTTTATTAAAAAATAATGCTTGACATAGAATAAAAACAATTTACTTATTTAATTGTTATATAAATAAATTTTCCAAAAATATATCTTTCCGTGAAATTGGGTGTGCTATGACGTCATAATGACATCATAATTAAATGGATAATGCTAAAAATGGACTATAAACGACATATTCAATGTACATTTTAGCTATTTTATATACCTCCACAGTCTTCCACCAACACCAAATTGAGCAGTTGTTTTGAGTATAGAGGGTTAATGATTGTATCAAAATATTTTGTTGGTGGAGGATTGTGGAGGTTGTTAAATATTAATTTATTTATAACCTCGGCTAGACCCTTAAAATAAATACTTTCACTCTTCTGATTGTATATATGAGACTATTATGTATATACACAATCTGTACATTTTATGATTCATTTCAAGTAATGAAATTCATCAGTAAATAACTTATGTTTTTGTAAATAATTGTATTTATTAATTAACTTTTATTTATTAGCCTTTATATGATCAAATCTGTCAATACAATATAGAAACTTCCATTGGGCCAATACGACAAAAACCAGTCCAATACGGATATTTTCCGTATTGGCCCGATTCCAGTCAGTCCAATAACAGCTAGATCAGAATACGCTAGACATTTCGACAATCGAAAGGAAAAGTCCAGAGAGATATTGAACTGGTTAATTAATAAAGGTATCATTACGTGATGTTTTTCATATTGGCCTAGTTACAGATCCTCGGTCTGATGTATTGGCATTCGGCTGCGCCTCAGGCCAATACAACAGGCCTCGGACCTATAACTAGGCCAATATGAAAAACATCACGTAACAATACTATATTATTTTAAATACAGTTTGTGTACATTGAAACCAGGAGAAAAACTCAGTGCATGCAGTCCGGCGTCAACGCGATAAAAAGAACTGGGTACTATAAGTGCCATATATGGCCCCATATTTAATGAATCATTATCTTAGAAAATACTTGATTAAAATTTGATGTTTTATTTTATAGACGACATCATACTTTTGATGTTAAAACTTGTTTCCAACAAAATCGAAACGTATTTGACGTCATTGTGACGTCATGAGCGTTATTTGTTTTCTGTATTTCGTGGAATTTTGCCTGCGATATTTCGACGGTTTTCGAAGAAATTAAGCACCTCCGTAGTCGTGCACCAGAAACATATTTTACTAGATTATTAAAATAAATAAAACACAAATACTAGTATTTTATTGGTGCACGAGGTGTTAAATTTCTTGATAAACGACGGGAAAATGTTCAAATATTACAAGTACTTAGATGACGTTTTTGATGTTTGAGAAGCAATCTTTGCCGTAAAAAACAATGGTATGTCGGCACTTAACAGTTATATAAAGATGAAAATAAAATAAACACCACTTCGTCTAAAATAGATTTTTTTCATAAGCCCCCAATTATTGATTATATATTTTCTTCCGGGATACTGAAATAGTTATTACTACCGGGATACTGAGGTAGATTTAATGGTCTATCGATGCTACTTCTAAAATGAAGTAAAATAGTTTGATCCAAAAGGAGTAGATATTTTTTTGGGCACAATCCAACATATCCTTAAGAAGAGTTTGAAGATAACAAAGGGGCAATCAGAATCCGTATATCGAAGAAGAACAGACAACACAATGGCTACAAGAAAAGTACAAAAGGACAAACAACGATCTGCAAAACATACATATAAAACTAAAGATCGAGTAACACGAACCCCAGTAAAAAGCGGGGGTGAGCTCAGGTGCTCCGTAAGGGTAAGCAGTTCTTGCTCCACTAGTGGCACTTGTCGTGTTAATCTAGTTACAAACCCGGTAATAAGTGTTTACGACAAGTTGAACATATCCGGGGTCATTATCCAAGAATTTTATTTCGATTAGACATGGGGTTAGTTTATTATCCCGCTCATAGAAGGAATGATGTGGAAAAAAAACCCAGAAAAATATGTTAATTATTTTATTTTTCTAAATGCATCAATTAAATAAAAACTAGAACTGTACAACCACAAACAAACCTTGTTACATTCGAATACATAATCATAAATACAAAAATCTGGATTAGCTGGTCAAAAGAAAAAAAAGAAATATTCAATTCTCGGAGACGATGGAATATTAGTTAAAACACTTACAAATTACTTCTACTTAAACCTTTAGGAATTTTTATTTTGGACATTTATAGAAGTCAAGCGTACTATATACCTGCATAGATCGTAAATGTAAAAACTTTTTTGATTAAATAATAAGTAATAAGATGTCTAATGACGAGTGAAAGAAGTGTTCTTTTAGGATAGATAACTTCCAATTTCTCTGTAGTCCTTTCTCGTTTTTATGATTTGTATATTGATACATTCATTTACAATGGATCTGCGGCTATTATCGGATATTGTGGTTTATTGACCACTTCAGAATGTGTTCCATTCCTTTTGAGTTCAAACGATAATGCGTGTGACGTTACACACGATATTGCGTCAATGATGAACAATCTTATATATTTCTCTGAATATGAAGTCTCTAGTTAAATATGTTGACACAAAACATGCATTTTTTGTATTTTAATCTTGTGTGAAATTTGAAAGTGAAGTTGTTTCTTTTTCAGTACATTGTTTAATGACATGATATGTGTATAACCGTTCCCATAATTGTGTTGGAAACATTATTGTTGTAGTATTATTGGTACTTGTAAAGATATGCCACATTATGACCCAAAGGTGTTTTATGTTATGCACTACATACACAAACTTTTGATCCATCATTTGTCCATTGGAGGTTAGATGTTAACACCACTTTCAAAAATATTTCAGTTACTACTTTTGTGACGGAAATTGGAGTACCCAGAGAAATCCACAGACCTGTCGCAAGTCACTGACAAACTTTATCACATAATGTGTTATCGAGTACACCTCACCATGAATGGGGTTCAAACTCACAACTTAAGTGATGATAGGCAACGATTGCACAGGTAGTTGTAAATTCAACTACCATACGACCACGACGGCTCAAGTTCAGTTAAGATGAAAGGTAATTGTTTTATTGATATTGGTTGAATTTATGATTATCACTGTTTCTAATATGACGTCCCGTATTCGGTATACAAATAAAGGCATATTTGAATAACAATCAAATATAGGCCACACATGTGCGCTGAGCTAAAAAAAAAGCACCTACATAAACACTGACTATTTTCAGAAAATTCTTCATGGTTAGCGATTTTCTATTATTGTTTATCTAAAAATTGTTGAAATAAATGAAGTTAAAATTAAATAAATCCTAATCAAGTCTTATCATAATTAAAAGAGTATAAACACGGCTTTGTTGTGGCTATGGGACATTATGATGAGTCATCGTCTGCTGACGACATCCGTCAATATGTCAACATCACCTTGACCGCCTCGAATTTTTAAATTACCGTATTTGTCCTATTAGAATCGAAATAATTCATGCCGGTCATACTTTATTGTTAATCAAATATGGGTAGGCATCATTATATTCATGAGATTTAGCTCAGGGTTAAATATTCATGAATATAATGCCTACCCATATTTGAATAACAATAAAGTATGGCCGGTGTCATATGGTATTTTGAACCCCATGGTAAATTGAACCCGGGGTCGAATTACCTATGATATTTTGACCCTGGGTTCAATTTTCCTCATGGTATTTTGACCCCGGGGTCAATTTTTTGTCATTGTATTTTGAACCCCCTCATGGTAAATTGAACCCCCCCTCATTTCTACCAAAAGAGGAGTTCATAATACCACAATAAGGGGGTTCAATATACCATGGATGTAAATCGACCCCAGGTTCAATTTACCATGGGGTTCGAAATACCATATGACACCGGCATGAATTATTTCTTAAATATCATATATTTAGATTAAAATACAGGTGTTTTGTATATGCATTATCAATGATTGTCCCAAGCCTATATCGTTTATACCCTATATTGCATACCCTATATCGTATACCCAAAAAATTTCAAAATTTCCCAAATTTCATAAAATTTGAAAAAAAATCAACATTTAAAAAAAAAATTCAAAATTAAAAAAAAATCAAAATTTTCATAAAATGCATGTATTATCAAAGGCATGGTTGAAATATATGATATAATGAACATTACATGTCAAAATCTGTATCACATGCCGTATCAACCCTCGACCTAGATCACCCCTCGGGACGGTGGCCCTTGGGGTGATATAGGGTTCTCGGGTTGATACGGCATGTGATACAGATTTTGACATGTAATATTCAGTATTTATCATATATTTAGTACTAAATAAAGGAAATTTGCATATATAATACTGAAAGAACATTACGACTGTATTTGTCTGCCGTGACTGATATCGATATCATACCCCTTAAAATGATATTGATCACGTGACTAAAGGTTCATAATACAAAACAAGACTTTCTCATGTTTAAGTATATGATAAACATAATATGATATGGCTCTTTCCGTATCACATCCCGTATCAACCCTAGACCAATATCATCCCTTGAGCTAAAGCTCTCGGGATGATATTGGTGTCTCAGGTTGATACGGGATGTGATATGGAAAGAGCCATATAATATTCTCTATTTATAAACTTTCTTTTCATATCAATCAATGAAAATAATTGGTTTGCTGAAAGTATGTTTTTGTTGGGGTTCGTTCATTGGATGGAATTTGTATCTCATGTGAAGTTCCGTCAATTGCAGACACAACGTTAGGCATATTAGAACAATACCCTTTCTTTTGCCACCAGACTGGGATGGTTGACCACTGAATGTTACGATTACACACTTTCTAAAAGTCTACACATGTTGAATTTAAAACTCTGTTAACAGCTGAAACACTGACACCAAAGCATAAATAAATAAATATTGCACGGACCGTGTTATTTATCTTAGTGAATCTCATGATCATCGATGAGCTAAAACAATTGACGAAGGTGGTCCGTTGCTGAGCATGAGCAGTATAAAACTGGGGCTCTTAAAAGAAAACGACAAGTAAAACAAAGTCGAAATATTTTAAAATAACATTACTATCATTTGAAATATACATATGTATTAAAGTGTAGAAAAGTAGATGAATGGATTTGAATCTGAGGATCCCTAAAATTCACACCACCTTTTCATAAATTATATAAAGTTTCCCCTTTTGCACCTAAATTAAACTTTTAACTTCTATCAGTTCCATTCTCTTAAATCAATGGGAACTATCCATCCGGTGCCTTGAAAATGTGTTCTGTCATGTGCATAAGTTATTGTTTGCATGATTGACAGACAATATTCATCATATTGTTTTCTAGCTTCTTAACTGTCGATCGAGAACAAAATAAAGTATTCTAGACAGGCGGCATATAGCCAGTCAATGGGGTGTGCAATTAATATTCCGCATGCACAATAGCGACCCCACACCACAAAGTGTGGAAAATAGAAATATTCTTCTGTGGTTTAAATGCTTATTAACTGCATTACATGTAAACTGTATGATTCTGTTTGATAAAGTCCTTTAACTAGAACAGGAAAAAAATGTACACTTGAGTGAAATAGTGTTGTAATAAAAGATCGTAAACGTGATGTACAAGTTCGAAAGAATGTCAAGGTATATTTTAAATGAGGTTGAAACAAGTCACCATTTGATATCAATTCGATTGTATTTCATTTTGACGATTTTAATTATGGAAGACGATCACAACCATATTTTTATTGTAACAATTGCAACTCGGCTGGGTTTTTTCATAACCTAAAATGTATAATAAAATGAAAAAAATATATATCACACTGTCGGAACAGTTCCAACATTCAATAGTAAAATCAGAACGTGGTCGGAATTGACATGATTCGAAACAACCGTATTGATGGACAACCTTAACATGACTGCGAATTTGGCATAAATAAAATAACAAATGACTTCCTGTAGGAAAACGCCGACTTTATGTGAAAGGGACACCAGACAGCTGTGAGGAACGAATTTGATACATTCCTTAGCGCGGGATGTAAAGGACACACTCCTTACACGTAAAAGACAACTTACAGCAGATTCTGATAGCAACAGTTTAATATGGATTAGGCACAGCCTACAGGTGAGCATCGCATCTACGCATAGACATGTACATGTACAAATTGTAGTTTTGGGTTCTTTTCTTCATTATTCTTGATTATTTTTCTTTGTTCTTCAATTCGACTTACCCAGTTAATTCTATTGCAAAGGAAATTCTTTGGGCCAAGATAAATCGGGGACGACTTTTATTTAGGGCCGATCGTTCTTTAGGGGCAAAACAAGAAGGTCTAACGATTGTCCATTTTTTAAATAAATTAATCGTTTCATGTAAAGAAGCTGTACGGTTTCCTTTCTAATTTTTGTTTTGGTTATTTTTAAACTGGATAGTTATTTTTTATTCAAATTAAAAGGCTATTTCCTGTACTTCACTCCGATTGTCCATTCTATAGAATCCATTTCCTGTTGGTATTGATCATATATTGATTCATCTCCTTACACACATGTTGCTGTTTAGCTAGCATCTTGCGATGCTCGCTATTAGGAGTGTTGTTGTTGGTTTGTCACAAAACAAAATAATATCTACCATCTCCTCTTTTTCTAGTGACAATCAAAAGAATCATGCATAGACTCATGGCAGCAACACACATTTTACCTACATGATTAATCATATGGTTGTAAACTTGTTCTCATCATAAATATATATGAAATACTTGATTGTAAAACAATTATCTATCGGCAACCACTTTCCATGGGATATCTGATTCCAAGGCTTGTTATCAGTTTATCAAAAAAACAAAAATAATTCTCACAGGTTTCTACATCTAGCTAAAATCACTACACATTAAACATTTTGCTTCACACCATTTCCCAAAATATTTCCATATTATAAAAAAAAGAAAGCGATTTTTAAATATTGGACTTCTCTCAACCCGCACCTTGGCATTTTTTTTTAGCTCACCTGACCCAAAGGGTCATGTGAGCTATTGTCACCATTGAGCGTCTGTCGTCCGTCCGTTAACTTTTCACATTTTAATCAACTCCTCTGAAGCCACTTGGCCAATTTGAACCAAACTTTGGTGGAATGGTCCCTGGATGGCCCCCTTCCAAAATTGTGTCCGGTGATCCTGACTTCCAACCAAGATGGCCGCCAAGCTAAAAATAGAAAAAAGGGAGGATGAAATTTTAATTGTCCATTGCTGCTTTAGTATAAGTCAAATTGAGCTCAAATTTTAACTGCAGCTACATGGCAAGGAGTAGTTTAACATATATTCCGGGCTTTTCTGTGAAATTTTTCTTTCAACCGATTTTTACCGATTATGCAAATTAGGCATATTTTGATAACAGATCACATTTAAATCTTCTCCTCTGAAACCGCTGAACTAAATTAAAGCAAATTTGGCTGGGATAGTCCCATTTCAAAATTGTGTCTGCCGACAGCCCCACCCTCCATTCAAGATGGCTGCTGTTACTAAAAATAGAAATTTCTTCAATTGCTGCTTTAGTTTATGTCAAAATGAGCTCAAATTTTTTACTGCAGCTACATAGCGAGGAGTAGTTTAGCATATATTCTGGGTTTTTCTGTGAAATTATACCCCCATTCGTAGAGAGGGGGCTATATTGCAATCACCTTGTCTGTCCGTTAGTCCGTCCGTTCACACTTTCGTTAAAGATATCTCAGCTGCTACTGGAAGAAATGATTTTATTTTTGATACATGACTTTGGCATAGTGACTTGTACCGTGTCCCCCCTTTCCAGGCTTACCGCACATCTACTTCCTGTTTACCGCACGACTTAGAATTTTTCATGTTTGCCATAATGAAAACATTCGTAACAGATATCTCAGCTTCTTCTGGAAGAAATGATTTTATATTTGATATGTGGCTTTGACATGGTGACTTGTACCATGTCTCCCCTTTCCAGGTTTACCGCACATCTACTTCCTGTTTACAGTGCGACTTAGAATTTTTCATGTTTGCCGTAATAAAAACTTTTGTAACAGATATCTCAGCTTCTACTGGAAGAAATGATTTGATATTTGATATATGGCTTTTGCATGGTGAATTGTACCGTGTCTCCCCTTTCCAGGTTTATCACACATCTACTTCCTGTTTACCGCGCGACTTAGAATTTTCATGTTTGCCGTAATGAAAACTTTTGTAACAGA
Organism: Bathymodiolus brooksi; assembly: GCA_963680875.1. Classification (NCBI taxonomy): domain Eukaryota; kingdom Metazoa; phylum Mollusca; class Bivalvia; order Mytilida; family Modiolidae; genus Bathymodiolus; species Bathymodiolus brooksi. Next base: position 97,107,168 of record OY804577.1, on the reverse strand, counting down.
TATCTCAGCTTCTACTGGAAGAAATAATTTGATATTTGATATATGGCTTTTGCATGGTGACTTGTACCGTGTCTCCCCTTTCCCGGTTTACCGCACATCTACTTCCTGTTTACCGTGCGACTTGACACAAATGAATGAGTGGGGGTATTCTTAGCACGACGTAGCGTGCAACATCTTGTTTTTCTTTCAGCCGATTTTTACCGATTATGCAAATTAGGCATATTTTGATAAAAGATCACATTTAAATCTTCTCCTCTGAAACCGCTGAACCAAATTAAACAAAATTTGGCTGGGATAGTCCTTGGGTAGTCCCATTTCAAAATTGTGTCCGACAGCCCCGCTCTCCATTCAAGATGGCTGCTGTTACTAGAAATAGAAATTTCTTCAGTTGTCCATTGCTGCTTTAGTTTAAGTCAAAATGAGCTCAGATTTTGTACTGCAGCTACATAGCGAGGAGTAGTTTAACATATATTCCGGGTTTTTCTGTGAAATTTTTCTTTCAGCCGAATTTTACCGATTATGCAAATTAGGCATATTTTGATAAAAGATCACATTTAAATCTTCTCCTCTGAAACCGCTGAACCAAATTAAACCAGATTTGGCTGGGATAGTCCTTGGGTAGTCCCATTTCAAAATTGTGTCCGACAGCTCCGCTCTCCATTCAAGATGGTTGCTGTTACTAAAGATAGAAATTTCTTCAATTGTCCATTGCTGCTTTATTATAAATTAAAATGAGCTCAAATTTTAACTGCAGCTACATGACAATGAGTAGATTAACAAATATTCTGGGTTTTTCTGTGAAATTTTTCTTTCAACCGATTTATACCGATTATACAAATTAGACATATTTTGATAAAAGATCACATTTAAATCTTCTCCTCTGAAACTGCTAAGCTAAATTAAAGCAAATTTGGCTGGGATGATCCTTGGGTGGTCCCATTTCTATATTGTGTCCGACAGCCCTGCCCTCCATTCAAAATGGCTGCTGTTACTAAAAATAGAAATTTCTTTAGTTATCAATTTCTGCTTTATTACACATCAAAATGAACTGAAATTTTAGCTGCAGCTACATGGCAATTAGTAGTTTAACATACACTATGGGTTTTTCTGTGAGATTTTTTCAGCCAGTTTATTCCGTTTAGAACGAGAACATTTCTTCCTCTGTGGAAAAATGAAAGGCCATGACATGTCTAATATATAGGGAGGAAATTAAGCTTATGTTTTGCACCTATTGTGAAGATCAGGGGGAAAATGGTAGTTTTGTTAGCAGGTGTAACAACTTCCGTGTGGATGCTCTAAATGCACATGTAGGGAAGGGGAATTTTTCATCTGACCTGGAGGAAAAAATCCTATTTTTGATAAATATTTTACTCTTCCAGATACATTCAGAATGCAGGATTTGAGGGTTAATTTTCCAAAATTTTCTTGGGGGTGCATGCCTAGAGGGTTCAGATCAATTCATGATCATTAACCGGTGACCAACATTTTTTTGATCTAGTAATTTTTTTTAGGGCTAGTAATATTTCTTTTTTACTAGCCCTGCAAAAACTTTTTGGCACAGACTGTAATGAAAATTAGACCTACCTTTGTAAAATCATTTAAAACTTCTCCATTTGTCAAAAGATGTCTACATGTTATGTTTGAAGAGACTTTTTTAAGTTTTTGCTTTGTGACAAGCTATATTAGGTGTAATTTTGATTTCAAGTCACTCTTTTGCAACCTTCTAAAGAAAAAATAGTATTTTTTTTTAATAGTAAGGTATTGCATCCCTTGATAAATATATATTATATTATGATCTCCCTTGTTTATAATTGCCACATGTATAATTATCTCCCTTGCCAATCATTGCTCCTGTAACAAATTTACAATTGCTTATTTAATTATTTATTTATTAATAAAGTGTAAATGTAGTATAAATGACGATATGCTTGTTTTTGTTGTTCTATTTTGTTAGATGTTATGTAATATTGATAACATGTTATATTGAACAGATTAGACAACTGATTTAATTTAAACGTATTTTATCTGTCACAAAATAACAAATTGGATAGGACACAAGTACAACGTACTTACGAGGTCTTCTCCTACATACAATTTTACAACAATACTAAGCATGTAAAATGAACATAGTTTTAAATATTACTGATATTTAGACGTTTATACCAAAATTTGAAAGAAGAAAGGAGAGTAAAAGTAGTAAAAATTTGAGAGAAAGAAAAAGTTTAAAAGGAGAGTAAGAATAGTAAAGAACATTGATAACATTGATAACAATACAATGATTTAATGGATGTGGATTTGTTGATTTTTGTTTTTTTATCTAAATGTACATTGAACAATCAGGAACCGTTCTGACTTTCTTATATAGACAAACACTTTCTTTAATACAAGTTCATTCTGTTCATTTGTAAGGGTTGAGTTACCAAAAATTAGCAGATTAAGATCCAAATGGCAATCCAATCCAGACAATTTAGCAGATCATTACGAATTCCATTGTACAGGGGGCATTCAAAGAAGTAATGGTAGGAATCTTCTCGTATGGCACCGCAGCTACAGGATGGGTTAGATATATTAACTTTAAGCAGATCATAGTTTAAAAATGTTGCTGAACATCTAAACTGGGTAAGCACTATATTCAATTTACGTGGACCATACGAGTAATATTTCGGAATATTTACACATAGGAGTTTGACAATTTCTTTAGTTCACTTTTAAAATGGGGCATAGATCCAACGTTCCTTATGGACAAGTCCAAGTTATTCCACTGTTTTGTAAATGAGATTTATTTTGAATAGAAAATCTGAATTTATTATTTATTTTAAACAACAGTATTATGAAAAAACTGCTGGAACCTGCTAATCTGGGTCACGGGTCACTGTAATCGGGCGGCTGTATCGAGAAACAGATACGGTGTTGAAAAAACTGTTGATACTCATAAAATATTGATAAATGCAATAAAATGTTATGTTTGTCTTCAAGAAATATGATAGACAAAACCATGTGTGAAGTTTTATGACGAAATATCTACGATTTCTATGTAAATTTACGAGTTGAAGTTGCGGCTGTATCGAGAAACAGATACGGTGTTGAAAAAAACTGTTGATACTCATAAAATATTGATAAATGCAATAAAACTTTATGTTTGTCTTCAAGAAATATGATAGACAAAACCATGTGTGAAGTTTTATGAAGAAATATCTCCGATTTCTATGTAAATTTACGAGTTGAAGTGGGAAAATTTTATGTTTGATTTCTAAAAATCTTCTACTCTGAAACCACAGGTAAATTTACTTTAGCGATGTATTTTTATCTTGGACAAGAATAATGAGCGTCCTGATTGGATGACCGATTTAAAACACACTGACTCTGCATGGTAAAAAGATGCATGAAAAAGAAATCTGTTATATTTATTCATTTGTTTGATTCTGGAATATTGTTAATCATTGATTTAAACAAGAAAAAAGGGAAAAAGGGGGGGGGGGGGTGAATTTAATTTGTGAATTTTACAGTTAAATAAATGTTGTTTCGACAGTTTAAAGAGAAACATAAAAATTTGTTGCGACTAAAGCTTAAATCAGCGTTAAAAATTGAACAAATATCAGTGGTTTTGTAAATGAGATTTATTTTGAATAGAAAATCTGAATTTATGATGAAAATTTGAAATAAAAACACAAGACCGGATTTTAAGCAAAAATAATAATCCAGGATTAGTTTTTTATTAAAAAAAATCCAGGACCCTGTGTCCATGATTTTTTTTTTTTAAAGTTAATAATATGAAATATTGACATCCACACTTGCCTTTTGGACAGCACAATTCTGTGTCCACACTTGTTATTATACAATATTTATATAGCGCATTATATAGCAATTACTACAAGTGCTTCACACCAATTGATATGAAGTAAAAGTTAAAATATATATATATATATTTATTAAGTCTAAAGGAATCTACCAACCAGAAAACTTAATGAGTCGAGACATGACCATGCAGTACGAACATTATATAGCAATTACTCTAAGTGCTTCACACCAATTGATATGAAGTAAAAGTTAAAAAATATATATATATTTATTAAGTCTAAGGGAATCTACCAACCAGAAAACTTAATGAGTCGAGACATGATGATGCAGTACAAACAAAATAAATTATAGAAATCTAGACTGAGTCTAACTTTGATAGACACAGGTCATTTGTTGATCGAAAATTTTGTCAATATATTTTTTTGTAACATCTTTATCGGTATCGTTGAACAATCTTCTAGACTTCTATATATATAAGGGAGTGGATGTGGTCGAGTGGTCTAGGGCGCTGGACGTAAGATTAAGCGAATGGTGCTGCAGTGTATCAATGGTGTGGGTTCAAATCCCGTCGAGGGAAGAACAAAAATTTGACAGCTCTAAAATCTAATTCTAACACTGTTTGGTTTAATTTTCAGACGTATATATATATATATATATACACACTCCGACAAAAGTTAAGCACCACCCTATATTTTTATCGATATATTTTTTACATCAATACTGTTAAAACAATAAAATAGATATCACCATTTTTCTTACACTTCTTAAAAGACTACACCAAGGGCTCTAAAATTACCAATCTACGAAGTATTTATCATCCTGAAAGACGTGACTATGACGTGGCAAAAATGGGGTTCAAAACAGGCGCTGGAAAAACGTAAAACCAGTTTGTCTTTGATGGAAGTTTTTAACATTGCATTAAAATGCAGAGTCTTCAGATTTTAAGAACTTTTAAATGCATCTATTGTGCGTATGTGTAAGGCATACAAACCAATAACGAGTATATCCACCGCGCTTATTGTGAAGTTCTGTAACACACCTCGTCATGCTTCGCACAAGACGCCTAAGCCGTTCTTGGGGGAACTGTTGCCACTCCTGTAAGATAGCAGTTCTTAATTCGTCAATATTTTGACATTTTGGATTGCGTTGGTTAATTTTTCGGCCAATAAAGTCCCATACATGCTCTATAGGGTTCATGTCTGGCGACATCGCAGGCCATGGAATTGTCTGAACAGCCTCTTGCTGTAATAAATGTTGTATAATTTGGGCTCTATGTGGCCTAGCGTTGTCGCCCATGAACATTGGCCTGTCAGCCAACGCATGATTGTCGAAATGGGGGACTACGCGTGGAGCGAGCACATTGTCACGGTATTTTTGGCCTGTCAGATTACCATCAAGAACGTACAAGTCCAACTTACAGTCAAAGGAAAAACAACCCCAGACAGTTACACCCCACCCCCAAAAGCCGTTGTGCCCAAAATGTGGTTGTCCTGAAATGAACTGTTTCGATGGCGCCAAACCCTTGCACGACCGTCGGTAGGGCGTAACAAAACACGACTTTCATCAGACCAGTGGACCCGTCTCCATGTGCGAATAGTCCACCCCAAATGATCATGTGACCAGCCAAATCGAGCATGGCGATGACGTAATGTCAACTGTGTAAGTTTTATGGATCGTCGCGCTCGCATTCCCTAATGGTGGAGGCGTCTGATTACAGTGCGTGTGCTAATGTGGCCTCCAAACGCTAAATTACCACGAAGTGCACCTGCTGTACTGAACGGCCGTTGCCGCGCCCGTCTGGATATGAGCCGGTCCTCTCTCGGTGTCGTTTTGCGAGGTCTACCTGCACGTGGACGGTCAGTAGCATTCCCCGTTTGACGAAAACGCTGCATCAGTCGTACAATAATGGAATGGTTAACCCTGAAGTGGTCTGCCACCCTTCTATGGCTAAAACCACCGTAATGCATGCCAACAGCTTGCCACCTTTCTGGTATGGTTAATTTTCGCCGCACCATACCAAACCAATAGAAAATGAAACTTAAAACTCTACACACAAAAAATCAGCTTTCGTTCGCAACCACAAATGTTGAAAAGTACACGTGGCACTTTACACACCCTGTCATATACACATAAATAAAAATTGATCAATAACCTGTTTCACAGGTAAGTAAGTATGTGTGTACGGGTAAAGAAAACAGCAAACCGATTTGAAATAAGTTCATTATTAGAAAAGATATTATTGAAACACGTCAGGTGGTGCTTAACTTTTGTCGGACTGTATATATAAGCAGGCACAGATATACAAGACAGTATAAAAAAATCATAAAATCAAAATTAAAAGCTTTAGAAAAGAGCACTATCGGTTAAGAATATTAAATACTCTTGAAAACTAATAAAAGAAACTAAAAAAGAATTTCAAAATCATATGCTTTAGAAAAGAGCACTGTCAGTTAAAAAAATCAAATATTCTGAAGACTACTAAAAATCTACATGCAATTCTTAAAAGCAATTCTAAAAAAGTGAGTCTTAAGTTCTCTTTTAAAGACGTCCAAATAATTCACATTCCGCAATGACAAAGGTAAAAAAATAGTTTAAAGCCATTTCTGGGCAGATTTCTATGAAATTTATTTCAAGACACGCAGAATTCTTTGAATTTTATTTGTTTATCTGATAGTAATTTTTGTCTCCATGGTGTTTGTTTTCTGGTGTTGATTGTTCCGATTTTATTTTTGTTAAAATATATAGCAAATTTGACGTCAGAAAACAAAAATTGTCTTTAAATCATAAGAAAATAAAGACAATCCAACGGAAAATCATGCTAAAATAAACAATTAATCTTTAAATATTTCTGCTTCTTCTGGTACAAACATTACTAAAATCCGTTTAGAAACGACGTCACAATAATACATGATATATCTGTTTAATTACACCGAATACTAAATAATATTCGGTGTAATTAAACAGAACACTGGCTAAATAAATAATACCTTTTGTTTGTCGTTTTCAGGACCTAACATGATGTATCTGTTTAATTCTACCGAATGATGTTACATAAAACGCACAACTGATAACGTTTTACAAATTTTGTTACAAGCGTCTCGGTGAGGGGTAAAAACGGCAAATACGATTTTGCAAATACCATGAAAAAAAGTTAAATCTTATGCAAATACACCTACATGAAGTAAAAATTCTGCAAATTCACAATGCAAGGCCTGAATTTGTAAAAATATATCACGGCTATAAAAATATACCACGGCTATTAACCAATCAGAATCCAGCATTCTTATAATATGAGACAGGCAACCTGTTTGAAGGACGAAGTCCTAAAATTTCAATAATACGATGATCCGTACACGTTAGCCTCACCGGACGCAATTACGAACAATTTCGATGATATTGACATTTGATAATAAATTTGACCAAATTGATGAAGCTGATTGCATGTTCATATTTCAGATTAAACACCAGTATTCCTTTTGAATCATAGCCCATATATTATTCAATGCATTGTTACGGGTTTTAAACAGATTTTCATGACCCCGTTCTAGTCACTCTGTGACCTAGATCCGGACACAATTTCGAACGACATCATAATAACCTTTCTAGTGTAAATTATTTAATGACAACTGTTAAAATTGAAAGAGCATTCATTCATTTACGTTCACATATCCATTTGTATATAATACACATGAAATAAAAACCTTTCCTTTATTCATACCATAAATGTGTGCCAGTTTGCATTCGGAATTCCTTGGACTCTTCAATGAATAAGGTACATTACGGATTTTGACATTATGGGATAGATCATGCAAGGTAAGGAAAATGTATTATATTGACTGTTTTTGTTTTAATTTCAATGTGTTCTACATATGCATAGAACCAGGAGATCATATTCTTTCCAATTAAAGGCATAAGATAACAAAATATGCGTACCTCAATGAATTTTAGCCATAGATTCCAAGTGCAATTGTCGATCGTTTTCTGTTTACAAATATGAAAACCCGTCGTCTGCAACATTCAACAACTGCGCATGAATAATTTTCTCCCAAAACACGAATAATTTAGCGGGGTATCTATTTATTAAAGCATTTTTTTAATTCATGTTTTGAAGGAACAATTAGGAGACATACTTTTTATCTCGTTCGTAATTGCGTCCGGTGAGGCTATTATCTTTTATTTTGAATGAATTTTGTAGTCGATTTGTTATGGCTCATTTTACCTACTGTACGCCGCTCTTCCGTCGGGAGTTTCGTAGAAAGAGATTTTTTTATTAGAATTTTATTTCAAGTTTATTTCGATTTTGCATAGAGTAAATAATTAAAGAATTGGAAATTTTTCATTGAAATATATTGCTTTTGCGTTTCTAAATTATCAATTGATTTATTTTTCAAACTTCCGGTGAACAGATATTTGGCTATCAATATAGAAGGAAAAATCGGACAGCTTACCGTTATAAGGACTTCGTCCTTTATAAGGTGTAATTAAGCGTATAATTACACCTTATATAAGAATGCTGGATTCTGATTGGTTAATAGTCGTGATATTTTTTTTACAAATTCAGACCTTGCATTGTGAATTTGCAGAATGTTTACTCCATGTAGGTGTACTTGCATAAGATTTAACTTTTTTTCATGGTATTTGCAAAATCGTATTTGCCGTTTTTACCCTTCACCGAGACGCTTGTAACAAAATTTGTTAAGCGTTTTCAGTTGTGCGTTTTATGTAACAATCGTATTTGCCGTTTTAACCCTTCACCGAGACGCTTGCAAAATTTGTAAAACGTTATCAGTTGTGTGGTTTATGTAACACCATTCGGTAGAATTAAACAGATACATCATGTTAGGTCCTGAAAACGACAAACAAAAGGTATTATTTATTTAGCCAGTGTTCTAAATAATATTCGGTGTAATTAAACAGATATATCATGTTTGGTAGGGGTATTTGCGAAAAATACCAGCCTTGAGACTAAATTTCCCTCGCCATTCGGTTCGGGAAATTGTTCGTCTCTTGATTGGTATTTTTCGTAAATACCCCTCCCAAACAGCCGATTGGCGAGGAAATTTAGTCTCAAGACTGGTATTTTTCGCAAATACCCCTCCCAAACATGATATATCTGTATAAAATCGAGGGTGACGAAATGTCCATTGACTGTACATCTGGTAACTACCGTGATAAAACGTCACATAATAAACAAATATATACCCTAAAGAAGAAGAATTTGCTAAAATTTGAAAATGAATTTATTGATATAGAAAATCACGAATTTGATGGTAAAAAGTGGGAAGAGAGGGGGATGAGAAATTAAAAATAATGTGTTTTTGTGTGGCTTAAAGGTATAATGTCGTAGAGTTTGGTAATTTTTTTGAAAGTTTTTTGCGTTGAAAGGTAATATTTACAAGTTATTTTTTATTTGTTCTTTTTCTGTGTTTCTTGAAAATTGTATATTACTGCCTAAAAGTATAATTCTAACATGACCTCCTTCTTTCGCTTTGCTAACAAACGTGCGAGTTATCCATTCGGTATAATCTCATTAGCACATGCGCCGGTGAATGTGACCGACTTTTCCATTGGCAGCATAAATTGTAGCCCGAATAATGCCGATAGAGGGCACAGTATTATTCGAATTACATAAATTGTGTGCGACATTTTCCCCAAGCGTAAATATAAATTACCGTCTTCCAATCAAAGTATACTACCGTATTTGTACTCTTAGACATATCAGAATCGAAATAAATCATGGAAGCCAGAATGTGTTTTGAGTTTTAACATGGATTGGCGGATATTAGTAAATTGTATCCCTCGCTTCTGGCTCGGGATAAAATACTGATATCCGCCAATTCATGTTAAAACTCCCAACACATTCTGGCTTCCATGATTTATTTCTTAAATAAATTTGTTGTGTTCCTGTGTATTGTACATGTCTGGATTTTGATTTTTGACCCTTTTACCTTGATTTTTTTTTGTCATGAAGTGACATTTTTCCCCAAGAACAAAAATCCTGCTTCAGAGTCCATTTTTTTTCCAGTTACAAAAATGTAGCATCAAAATTTTTTTTAAGAGTAAAATACACCCTTGTTCTGAATATTATAAAATAACTGAAGTTTTCTTCTAGTCCGTCTTTCTTGCAAAGTCTCCCACCCAAGTTCGCGAAATATAAAATTGGAATTTGCAAAGACGGGAAGGCCCGTAACTATTCTCGCTGCTTCTAGTTGCAGTCTTTCTAATTTACTTGCATTTACAGATCCGCAATTATCCCAAACTTCGGAAGCGTATTCGAATATTGGCCTTATGTAGACTAAATAAAGTTTTTTCTAAATTGGACCTAATAATTTTAAATTTTAATTTCCGTAAGATATTTATATGTTTAGAAACATTAGACACAATATTTTCTATATGGGCATTCCATTTAGCATCAGTACTAAATGTTACACCAAGGTGTCTATGCGATTCTATCATTGAAATTATATTATCTTCAAACGTAAAATTGATTTCTGGGTGTTTTAAATTTGTAAATAACATTATTTCTGTTTTGTCTGGATTGAACGTCATAAGCCAACGATTAGACCATTCATCTAGCTCTTTTAAATCGCGGTTAATAATGGATTGAATTTCAGTTCCGTCAGAATGTGAACAGTTAAAAGACGTGTCGTCAGCAAAAAGTCTAGTTAGGGAGGCCAATTTGTCAGCAATGTCATTTATATATATTATAAACAGTAAAGGTCCAAGAACTGATCCTTGGGGGACACCTACCAAAATAGTAGTAAAACTGGAGGACGCGTCTTTGATAACAACTCTTTGCTCTCGTTCATTCAAATAACTATGAAACCAATCAAACAAATTTCCATTGATTCCATACGCCATTAACTTGTGTAATAAACCGCGATGCCATACCTTGTCGAACGCTTTTGAAAAATCACAAAAGACAAAGCAACTCATTTCCTTTCTCTCTAGTGAATTTAAAATTGAATTAAACATTTCAAGAAGTTGATGGACAGTTGAATGCTTTGGTAAAAATCCAAACTGAAATTCATATATCAGCTTTAAGCTTTGGAGATGATTATAAATGTGTTTATACACTACTCTTTCCATGACTTTTCCAACACAACTTATAAGCGAAATTGGGCGATAATTTGACGGATAAGAATTATTACCCTTCTTAAAAATGGGTATAACATTGGCTTTTTTCCATAATTTAGGATATTTGCACTGTTCGAGAGATTTGTTAAAAATTATTCGTAATGGGACAGCAATTTTTTCAGGGGACACCTGCAACATTTTATGGCTAATTATATCAGGACCAGATGCCTTATTTACAGCTAAATTCGTAATAACGTCAACTATTTCTTCCTCTGTACAAAGGATGTCGCTTATAGAACTACCTGTTCTTGATTCAAAGTCGGGCAATAAAACATTTTCATCATCTATTCCAGAAATACAACTGAAATATTTATTAAAAAGATCACATTTCTCATTGTCATCATATACTATATCAGCTTCTATATCATCTACAATATTTTTTAGCGGAGGTAAATTGTAAGAGGGTTTGTTTGACGTAATAAGCATTTTCAATAATTTCCAGTATTCTTTTGAATTTGATTCATTTTCTAATATAATATTATCCAGATTTTTCTCAAAATTTTCCTTTGCGTTCCTTTTTAGGTTATTAACTTTGTTTCTTTGCTGTTTGTACCTCAATATGCTAGATTCTGTTTTTGATTTTAATACAATCTTCCGAAATCTATCTCTACGTCTAATTTCTGTTCTTAATGCACTTGTGAACCATGGTTTGTCATTGTTTCTTACCGTTACGAACTTTGTTGGAATACACTCCCTAGCTAATCGAACGAATGTCTCCGTGAAAGTATTACACATTTCGTCAACATCATTCAAACTGCCAAGAAGCGCATTCCAATCAGCGGCAGACAGCCTGATCTAGCTGCAATAATGTAGCTCCTGTGACAAACTTGTGTCTCGGCAGAGCTACAACGCGGTCCCATTCGTCACAATGGAGCAAAAAAAAAAGTTGCAGTTGAAACATAAAAACTCACTATTTACGCTTCAAACATTTCATTATAACAATTACTGATGATCCCAGTCCTTGTTAAATCGGTTTGGCTGAGAAATATATGCTTTTCAAAGTTAGCAACAACCTTGTTCAAATTTATCGATCGTTTTCCATAACCGGAAACTACGAAGGCGGAGCTTTTCTAAATATGGTAAACATTCCAATCGTAACTACTCGGCCATTCTCGCTACCCTGTTATTTGCAGGGTAGCGAGAATGGCCGAGTAGTTACGATTGGTAAGCATTCACGCCTAAATCGCCAAATATGGTATCGACATCTAAATAGTGAGGCCGGAAATGACGAAATTCAAAATTTTCAAGGAGGAGATTTTTATTTTGTGGGAATTACATTCTAAAATACTGGTAGGTGATACAAACTTGTTATAATAATGGACAAAAGGAAAGGTTATGTCTTATTATTGATAAATGCAGGCGTCAGAAGCTCTGTAAGCGAGCGCAAAAAATCTCGGCGTGTAAATTACGTGTAATGGCATCCCGTTATAACCCTTGCGAGTAAGCGAGCATTTAGGGTTTTATTATTAGAACTAAGCCTGATCTAACTTTTGTTTAAATGTTTCTTTATCTATTTGGTCATATAACCAAAGTTCTCTCTTGAATGAACTCGTTGTACAATTAGGACACTCAATGTATGCTACAGCAGCATCATGATCCGATATTTCAGACGGTACATTAAGTACATCTGAATAAATACTGGACATCGTATCACTGATTATAATGGGGTCTAATAGTGTACTACTGTGGGCTGTAATTCTTGTGGGTTTATTAATAACATTTTTTAAATTAAACAAGGTCATTATTTCTGAAAGTTTGTTATTTTGTGTATTGAAAAGGTCAGAGTTCGTGTCACCTGTAATCACAACGTTTGGATTAATCTCAAAGGCCATCTCGATCGCATGCTTTAATCGTGTCCAGTATTGATTATCTGAGTAGTCAGACCGATATGTGTTACATAGTAAGAAGGATTGGCTTTTACCCACAGGCGCTTGTGTAGAGTCAAAAATATGCTCGCTATGTACCTAAAATACCAGGTACATAGCGAGCATATTTTTGACTCTACACAAGCACCTGTGCTTTACCTTGAATTAGTTCCCATATTGTCTCATCTAGTGGGGTCTCGAGGTTTCTGATTCTAGAGATACCAATTCCGTCTCTGACATAGATCAACAAGCCACCTCCCGCGGCACCATCTCTGTCGCGACGCATAGTATTAGGAGAAAAGGATTCAAACTTAAAATATCATCATCACTAACATTTGAATTAAGGTGAGTTTCTGTGACGGTTATGATATCGAATTCGTCGACAAAATTTTGGAAGAATTCAAGTTTATTTCGTATACTACGAATATTTAAATTGCAAATAGCAAGTGATTTATCTGTATTTACCAAAGATGTGTTCGATATTTCATTCGTTAATGGACCTGTAAAGTGAAGCAACGAGAAATGTGCACCTAAAATTAGTAAGTAGTATCTCTAAAATACTAGTACAAGAACGTTTATAAGATCTCACGTGGTTCCATTTACATAAATTAAAAAGTCCTATAGCCGCCCTATAGCATTCAATGTCGTTACCCATTAGGACTAACAAACCAATCGAAATATTCTATAAAGCGGCCACACAGACTCTTGTTTTCAACAAATCCACATAAAACACATGTACGTTTTAGAAAGAAGTTAAGCACACTGTAAAACATAGAAAAGTATAAAAGTAAATACATGAAAAATACCAGACGTTTGTACTAAGTTGTATGGAGTGACATTTTCATGTGAAATGGGGGGATTAACTCGATTCAAAATGATATTTCGTCAACAAAACCCTGTTTTCCTAAATTACTTTTTGTAGAAAGTATCCTATAACGTTATTTTCACAATATGTAGCAAAGTTAACACGTGTTTTTGCTTAATGAGTGACAACTTTTTTTCTTCTTTTTTTTATCGTTAAGAACAACATGAATATGTCACTACTAACCAGGACCAATAACATTCGATTCGTACTTTCTAAAATTAATTCATAATTACCTACATGTTAAATATATTTACAAGTAGGAATAAACATGAAATAGAAAAATAATGAACAATGGCATTCTAATCGTAGTTAATAATGCAAACAATATGTACAATAATCAAGGCATATATTAATAAACCAACATTTTAAAATATGCCGATTTGACCTGACCGTAATATAATCATGAAATTATCATACATTTCTGATGACTACTTATTTACTTGGAACATGAACATTTTTACCTTGTATGAGCTTGGTATAAAATATTCACTTTTAAATAGAATAAGGAAAAAACACATCATGGCTGTATGAGAGCGGGAGGTTTGGCGCTTTAAAATCTGATTCAAACCACCATTTCTTTAGAAATGCCTGTACCAAGTCAGGGTCATTACGGTTTTCACAGTTTTCCGGTTGTTGACTGATTTTGTCTATATAATTATGAGTTTTGACTTTCCCTTTGTAAGATTGTTCGGAGTTCGGTAATTTTGTTATTACCCTTATATACAACGAACTTTTTCATAATTTATTTCTTTGATACAATTATGTAAGCCTACCTACCACAAGGTGTGTTCGTTTTGATCAACGTATTTAATCTGGGTTTTTGTTGGGTTTTTGGGGGTTTTTTTTGTTTGTTTTTTTCCCCGTAGTCAGTGTAAAAGAGAAGAATAAGAATATATTAGTTTCATAGTATTGACTTTCTTTGAATTTTATAACACACGCCCTCAAAGCACAACCAAGTCGCTTACTCTTAAACCAATACGTACCCTACAGACATCAAGCAGTCATGTTAATAAAGCAGTACACAATACACAGGTTCTTAATTCTCAGTGTCAGGAGGATATTACCAGGAATAAAGTATGGCTCACAGAATTTCATTATTGTACAGGTACAACAACAGTGGCACCAGGGTATGTGTTGTACCTCTACAATAAGGACAACTGACTAATAATATTACAACTTGTTGTTTGAAAGAATGAGCAAAGGTTAATTAATATCATACTTCATTTGAACTTTGAGAAATTCCCTTGGAGGTGAAGTATTTTAAGCAATACTACTTCTTAAAAAAAAACAACACACACACAAAAACACCCCCAAATATAAAAAAAAAGAAAAAAAACCCCCAGCCAAAAACAGTATTTGACCAAGTTTCCAGGTTATAGCAAGAAAAAACATGATACTTCAACAACTCATCTGTCCATTGATACATTCAGGTTGAGATTTGTGGGGTATTAAGCTTGAGCAACTGATAAACAGATAAGCAATTGCATGCTCCATGAAGCCTCTTGTTATTGTTTTATATTTTGATTATATCACCAAAAAATAAAAAAATAAATAAAAAACTACCAAATTGTCCCCAACTAAAAAATATATTTATTTCTGGGAAACATTTAAAGTGGTCTTATTATACATATGTAACCCATCATGCACTACACACATTTGTATTGACTATATAGAAAAGATTCTTACATATATACAATTTGTAGGTAATGCATAGAGTTAAAGATATTAAACTAATCATATCACACACCTTTATTGTTCTCTGATGAGGTAGACAAATATTAAAGCACAATTTTTAAAGGATTCCGAATTTAGTGCGTTTCATAAAATTGTTTCATGCTGAGTAAGTTGAAATAAAATAAAATAGCGAGAACAACTTCATTTTAAGCACATTGAAATAATTCAGGACATAATTTTTTTCAATATTTTCTCACAATTGATTGATAATTTCTTTCAAAAAAAGTGCATTCAGGAATTTCCATACAATAAAAAAAAAAAAAATTTGCAAAAAAAACTTTGGAAATATAGCAAGTTGATATCTTGATGTACAAAATTGACAAAGCTTCCCATGATTCATCGTGAATGCAGAATTATATTATTGTTTTTTTTTAAATCGTAGATTCCTGACCAGAAACAAAGAAAGACAACAGATAAACCAACAGCCCCAGACCCGCAAGAAATTGTAGAAAATACAGATGGTAACAAGCTTTGTACATTTTATGCTGATTGTAACCACACAATGAATTTAATGGTAGCAAATGTACCAGTGAGACCAAATGAACCACAAAACTGTGATGAAGAAATAAACAAAAACTCTAATGCTGTGATAGAAATTGACGAGGAAAGTAACAAGAATTCTAATGCTGTGATAGAAAATGGTGAAGAAATTAACAAAAACTCAAACACTATGATAGAAAATTCAGAAGGTGACGCAAAATTTACGAAATATTTAGTGTTTGTTGCTGGTATACATGATAGTATAATCATTCATAAACTTAATAATGTGCGAACTTCTAGAGATTTTGACGAGGGTAATGTTGTACGACCATCAAATTACGAGATTATACATCGACCTGGACAGTACATTTCTGGAATGAAATTATCACATGATGATAGGTAAGAATTATTTGTTTTACTTTACGATAATTAGATCGTATCTGATAAAAGAGTACTACTATTAAAGTACAGATGCATAAAGTTTTGAGTGCATTGAAAAAGACAAAATGTGTTACAGTTACTGATATTACAGTTTGCACCAAAAACCTATGCCCCAGTCTGGTAAAAATTGATTAGGGCTAGTAAAAATTGCATAAAATTGCTGTTCGGGCTAGTTTGTCAACATGTTTTTAGCACAGACTGATATTATAAAATAACATTACTGGTTTCAATTTTTATTTTTTATTCAACTCGCTGGATTCTTATGAAACCTTTCCAGATGTGTTTCTAGTCACTATCGTTCTGTCAGGACCTGTGTATATGTTGTGTACAAGTTGTAAGTTTGTACAAATTATAATTTGTATGAAAATTCTGTACAAATTATAATTTGTATTTTAGGTTTGTACAAATTATAATTTGTATGAAATTAGAGAATACAAATTATAATTTGTACAAAATCAGCATAAAAATCACTTATAACTTGTACAAATTTTCTTATATTTGCAACTATTTAAAGTAAAGAAATTATTAAAATGAATACAAACTAATTTTTATTAGGGATTCTATAAACTAATCAGTATATATTGAAATTGAATAAAATATATCACAATTGTGCTTAAGGTAATAAAGTTTTGGTGAGTTCCACTTATATATGGTTAATCTTAGTTATTGATTTTGGGTGAACAGTTCTTTCAAATAAGGGTCATATTTGAGATTCAGTTAAGTTGAGAGGTAAAAACTGTAAGAATGGTTGATCAGCAGGATAGGTTTTACCATGAAGTGTTGGAGCTATCCAGGAATAATACTTCCAAACACTATGGCAAGAACTTGTAATTGTTCACGGCAGGCCAAGGCACCCACAAAGTCAGGGTTCTGTTGAAAGGGCCAATGCTGAAATTAAAGAAATGATAATATCATAGATGAACGATAATGACACAACACAATGGTCTGAAGGATTAAGATTTGTGCAATTTCAGAAAAACCGATCCCATCACAGAGTCATAGATCAACCTCCATATAAAGCTTTGTTTGGTGCTGACCCGAAAATTGGCTTGTCTTCTTTTTCTATACCCAAGGAATTACTTCCTCAGATAGAGACTGAAGAAGACCTTGAACAAATATTAGCAGATGCAGGTGAAGGTGATACAACAGATGGCACAACTGATGAAGATGAATCTGCTATCTCCACCGATATATCTGAGGCAGATACAGATTCCAATATTGCCTCTGCCGAGGCACGTCAGTCTATCATCTTTAGTTACCACTGAAATCGCCCCCAATAGTGAGGAAACACCAGTTGTTCAAATACTAAATCCTCACAATTCTGAAAATGATGTTCAGTTGGTTGAACCGGTCACAGAAACGCCTATTCAACATGCACGAAAACGAGCCCTATCAGGACAGCAAATTCAGGCTGGGAAACTGATGAGAACCACAAAACGAAAGTTAAGTGAACTTTCTGTTGGAACAATGTAATAATTCCAATTCCACAGTATGATCGTGGACCAACAGATCCTAGAAATATATTGGGTGTAATTGAAGAGATGTCTGAGTATGGCTATAGTGTTGGCACTTCTGTTGGGACATTGTCAGGGTATCTTTGCAGGAACCAAATAGAAGCTGTAAATGATTCCATCTCTACAAATATCCTTGCGTGAGACAGTTCGCAAAATTTCAAAAACTGGAGATCAGGGTTATCTGAGTTGTAAGTGCAAAGGTGGTTGCAAAACTTCAAAATGCAAGTGCAAGAAAAAAAATATCCTATATAATTCACGTTGTCATGGTTCTATGACATGCTCAAGCAAGTAAATTTGAAAACTGGAAGTTGATTGAACTAAAGGTACTTTTGACATGATTGTGTAAAATATTGTTAATGTGTTTTCTTCTTTATTAAAATCAGTTTGTATTAACGGGGGTGAAAGATAAATATATTTAGGTAAATCTTGAGGTGTTAAGTAAACGCTGCATCAATCCATCGTAGACTTAGGGAACGACCATTTAACTTGAAGGGGGGGGGGTTATGGTTTTTTTCTAAAAAAAATATTCTGATTCCCAATGTTGCTGAAAAAAATATTCTGTTTTTGGTGGAGGGAAAAAAAAATAATCTGATTCAGAGTTTTTGTCGTATAACCTAATGTTGGATTATGGAATAAAATTTCGCGCTTAGCGCGACAAAAAAAATAAATATTCTAACTCTTGTGTTGTCCGAAAAAAAATTTCTGAGCGAAACAAAAAACCATAACCCCCCCCCCCCCTTCAAGTTAAATGGTCGGTCCCTTATATCCATCTGAAAATTTGAACGCATGAAATCTTCTTTCTGTCCGATATTTTGTTTACAAGTTGCTATTTCACGTGCACTTGCCTCGTTTTGGAGATATCCTTATTTGGATCAATCGTAGTAAAACACATCGTACTATTCGTAGTAAAGTTTTTCATATTTGGCATTCAGATCCATATATGGATAGGCTCCGCCCATCACGAAAGTATACGTAAGGTGCCATGGCGGACAAGAAACAATTTTCGAATACTAAATCGATCGTGAAGGTAGAAACAGGTATTGTAACACTTATTTCGTATCGCCATTACTTAAAAATTGTAGGGAATAATAAGTTATGACCAGATATGCTAAAAGAAAGTTGAAATATTCACTTAACGAAAATTTTAATTTGCTCCCATACGTTGAATGGGACCGATTCGTAACCCTAACTGGAGCACAAGCGGAATGAGGGTTACGTTATCGTATCTAGCACAGGGGCTCGCAGTTATATTTTCACATCACCAGGTATGTTTTAACATATACCTGGCGATGTGAAAATATAACTGCGAGCCCCTGTGGTATCTAGTTAGAGAACTGCTCATCTGTAGACAATGAGCAATCTCACATTGACTTTGGCATAGTCTTTGCGCTAACCCACTTGCCCAAAGCCCGGGACAAGTAAAACTGGATTCGGACAAGTGAAAATTATGGAAGAATTTGTTTGAATATATATAATTTTTTTTCTAAATTTGTCTTTCGACCAAGTAGGTGAACAAAAAATTAAGATAAAGACTGGGCATATGAGTTTTTGTTATCACTGGAAACCTCACAGTGACCACGAGATGAAGAACTGTAATAAAAGTCACTGTTGATTATCCTTTTAGTTTTGCCTTAAATTCAAATGGATTTTCTGTTTTACATAACATCCATGTCTGTTTAGTTTAAAAAAAAAAGAATTAGTACACATGAAAATTATTTCAAAATCTAGCAAAATGAAGATATCATGACTACCCATTTCTGGTGAGTGATTGTCGTTCAATGCCAAATTAGCAATTTGTCAGCTATATCATATGGTTAGAACAAGTTACATTCAATGAAATGATGAAAATGATGATGTCCACTTCATACTAGACCAACACGTATAATTGGATCTTTATAGTGATTGCTCACTGAAACAGTCTGCGGGTAGACATGTCGCTCCACTCAGACACATTATCCTGATTCCAAGCCAATCAATCTTTGCTCTTGTTTCTTAAAACTGTGTACTTAGAGAAGCAGCAAATACCAATTTTAAAGTCCTGGTTTTACCCGACTGTGGTTCTAACCTACGATCTACCGCACTCAACACGAATACCCTAACCATTTCACCACTGATGCGGTTGTCCATTTCAGACCATTTGTAGTGTTGCAACAACTTTCACTTTAAGACAGGCACATACATTTATATGGATGCGTCTTTCAGTTTTTGTTTTGAGGTAAAAAAAGATTCTACGCAATTACTCGCCTTTTCATCTTTATCACATATGTGTACAACACATATTTTTCCGAAGACCATAATATGATCATTCTTCTTTTTAACAGATATTTATATTTTAATTTCCGAGAGACTGAACCTGCTCAAGAAGGTGACGAGGAAGACTATCTGAGACTTAAAGAGAATCTTGAAGTGAATATGATTGACTTGCAAACAAGGAAAGTTGTACCGGGTGTATCATACAAAGGACATAAAGGCTTTTCTGAATATCCAGCATGGTACATTTGTTTAGACACGTCAGATGACATTGTTGCAAGGTTGGTTTGAGATATTTGTAGCACTTTTGATGCTTATTGTCCCCTGCGGGTACCCCATGGAGGAACAAAGTAAATGGGCTCTGTCCATTCGTCTGTCTGTGACGCCAAATTTTACCTCGCAACAGTTACCGTTTCTTATCATTCACTTTACATGAATCAGGTGCCAAAAAGTTATTAGGTCCATGACTAAATAAAACTGAATTTAATATGACCACTTCATGATCATTAGTATACAAAATCACATGATTGCAGGATAATTCATATTGGACTACATACAAAGAGGTAGGTCTATTGAAATCAAACTGACCTATGTTTATTAATTATCTGAATGTATTGTATATTGTACAGAATTTAATGAAGTGTAGTTTAACAGATACATTGTCTGATGTCTGGTCTCTGAAACCACAGGGGCGGCCGTTGTCGTGATTGTATGGTAGTTGGATTTACAACTACATTTGTGTACCTATGCAATCAGTGCTTATCACCACTAAAGTTGTGATTTTGAATTCCGCCTATGGTGAGGTGTACTTGATACAACATTTTGTGGTGATCAATTTTGTTAGTGGCTAGCGGCAGGTTGGTGGTTTTCTGCGGGTACTCCGGATTCCTCCACCAATAAAACTGACCACCACGATATAACTGAAATATTGTTGAAAGTGGTGTTAAACACCATAACCCTAACCCCCTGAAACTACTTGGCTAACTTTATACAAAAACAAACTTCACTGGAATTGTCCTTGGATGATCCTAATTCAAAATTAGTTTGAAAACCAACCCGAATTATCCTCTGATAATCTCCCTTCCAAATTCTATTTGACAAGACCATTGTCTTTCCAGTTGAAAGCTAAAGATAAAAATGGTCAAGACTTCAGCTTGAACAAGATGAAATTTTAGTTGTAGCTACATTTGAATGGGGTTCACCTACGATTTTTCGCTAATAGGTGGCGTATGTGTTCTATCAGTTATTATCCCCTCGCCAACGAAGTTGCGAAGGGATATAGTAACGCTACCGTCCGTCCTTCGTCCGTCCTTCCGTAACATCCTTGTGAACACTCTAGAATCAACATCCTTCAATGGATTTTGACCAAATTTGGTACATACTTAGTCCTTAAGAGAATCTGGAACCCTATTGATTTTCAAGGTCATATGTCAAAGGTCAAGGTCACCGGGTCAAATTTTTACCGCATAACATCCTTGTGAACACTCTAGAATCAACATCTTTCACTGGATTTTCACCAAACTTAGTACATACATAGTCCTTAAGAGAATCTGGAACCCTATTGATTTTCAATGTCAAAGGTCAAGGTCACAGGGTCAAATTTTTAGGCGAGGGGATACGCCACGCTTTGCGTTGCCCTTGTTACTTTCGGAACTCCTCGGCTAGCATCAATAACGTAACTAATGTAAACTACGATATTGATTTATATATATTTGTGTAAAATGCCACAAATGCTGTGTTTAACAAGTGGAGGGTAGCTATCAAGAAGACTGACCATTCGACGAGAGGTCCCTGGACGCCAGGGAAATACGACGTGGTTTGCTCGGCACATAATGACATTTCAAGGACATCGGCTTCAGAGTGTCGGGATTATTATTATGTTAGATGTCTTCCAGTGTTGATTGAATAAAAAGTTTATATTACTTTTACTTAAGGAATGGCTCCTCTAAGCATAGTGTTCATTATATTTAATAAGACATAAAGCACTAACCATTTCACTACTGGGAGGGGGGGGGGGGGGGGGGGGAGGAGATTAGAATAAAAATCGTTTATTTTCCACTACGTCCAAATTTTAAAGTAGACCTGAATACACCTCAGCCCTAAAAAATAATGCTTGTTTAGGTTAACTCGACCCTACCTAAAATTTAGTGCCTATCCTAGCTAGTATATTAGTTTTTCTCAACAAGCACAGTCGTGGAACATCTGCATGCCCAATATATCCAATGCAAAAAACAAAGCAAAATAATTCCTGGTCACCCTTACCTAACCTTTTTCACAGGGTTACCAGTAACCCTAATCACACAATTATTTTTTTAGGTCTCGTATGCATGTATCTTTTACATCATGTATGTATAAAAAATATTTTTGATCTCCCTGATGTGTGAAAAAAATTGGATTCTCTACTGACACATAAAAAATCCCAAGCCCCCCTCCCCCTTCACTAATAAAATTGTTGGAGTCTAATAGAGAAAACAAGTGAGTGGGAAGACATGTCACTCCACTTGGGCACATTAATGAATATTCCGATTCCTAGCCGGCCAGTCTGTGTTCTTGCTCCTTAATGCTGCATGCTTTAATATAATAACAGAGAAGCAACAAATACCAATTTTATAGTCTTTGGTTTGACCAGACTGGGGCTCTATCCCATGGATCTAACACACTCAAGGCGAGCATGTTAACCATTACACCACCGATGAGATAGGAAACCATTTTGTCTACAGACCCATAACATAATACCATCATAACAAAATTTCTGCGGTCATATAAAAATCACACTGAAAAAGGAGCAGTCCTTCAAAACTTTCATTAAGTTAGGGACTTGTTCCCAAGTTGCTTAGTTGAAGTTAGTTAATACAGTCAATATGATCAAACACACATTAAAAAGCTCATAGATTAGCTTCCAGTCAGATTTGAACCGGCATCTTTTCAACTTTATTGAAATGTACTACCTTGTACTATAGAAGCCATAATGATTGTAATGTTACACAATGTACACATACAGATAAATAAACCACTCAAACAAGTACTTCAAAAGCATCTTGTACAAAGGATTGTATTTAAGACATATTATTAACTACAGATGTACATGTAATTTAATCTTCACCATAGGATAGTTAAATGTTTAAATTGTGTATTTATTGACACTGATTACATCAGGTAATAATATTCATTAAAAAGTTGTTAATGTTTTCGTGATTCATGAAAGCTTTTTTTCTCTCTAGCTACTGTTAGTAGCGACTAGCCCCTCCGCTTAAATAGTCTTAAAGGGTCAATATATTACTTTAATAACAATATATGATATAAATATACAAGTATAACATGACAAAAAGACAAATATTTAATGGCTGACAAAAAATTACGAATACCCAGAAAACTGAAGACTGAGATGCACAAACAACTAAAAATCCGGACTGACATGAACTCGGATGCTCCATATGAGTCTGCAGTTCGAACTTCACTAATACCACTTCATGGGCGAAAGAGCTGGGAGCAATTGCCCTCCGTACTTAAAAAAATAGGGATGGGGGCAAAATAGTTTTGCCCCCCTTTTTGGCATTAGATTTAAGAAAAAAAACTTTTTTACTTTATTATGGAAGCATTTATTGTCCATTTAGCCAAGGGTATAAGGATATTTGAACAAGGGTATGCTTTGAAACCATAGGGACTTTTTTTTTTTTATTGCTGCACAGTTTTGAAAATATACCAGACAAATAAGGAATACATTTTAAAAACGGAACGCAACGAAATGAAACGGAACCGAACGAAACGAAACGAAATCAAGCAAAACGAAACGAAATCAAACAAAACGAAACGAAACCGATCAAAACGAAATGAAACGAAATTTTTCCAAAACGAAATGTAACGAAAAAAAATGAAAAATTCAATATGGCATGAAGACTAAGAGAGTTTATAATATATTGATTATCCAAATTTAGAAGACTTGAAGGGTTCCCGGTTTTATACTATAATGATTATCCAAATTTATTATACCTCAGCAATTTTTCGATTGAATTTTTGATTATCACAAGGTCGCTTTCAGGCAATGGAGTGGCATCTTTTCGGGGACTTTTTTACACGATTTATTGTTACTGTACAGCCGATATGAGACAGAAAGTATAGAGCATGGACATGTTCGGTGGTTGAAATTCTCGGATTAAACTCTATACTGGGGTGACATTGGACAACCCAGCAGGGGGGAGAGGGGGGGGGTTATGGTTTTTTTTCTAAAAAAATATTCTGATTCCCAATGTTGCTGAAAAAAATATTCTGATTTTGGTGGAGGAAAAAAAAAATCTAATTCAGAATTTTTGTCATATAACATAATGTTAAATTCTGGAAAAAAGAATAAATGTTCTAACTCTTGTGTTGTCCGAAAAAAAAATTCTGACCGAAACAAGAAACCATAACCAGGTGGGGGCGCACCCGGCACGCGCCCCCCTAAAATTGGATAAAATATGATTTTTTGGCGTAAAATCGTGATTTTTCACATGAAATACCCCAACAATTTTCGAGCCTTCTTCCGCAATTGGAAAAAATATGATTTTTTAGCGTAAAATCGTGATTTTTCACACGAAACACCCCCAAAATTTTCAAGCCTACCTCCGCAATTGAAAAAAATATGATTTTTTTGCATAAAATCGAGATTTTTCACACGAAATACCCCCAAAATTTTTGCGCCTCCCTCCGCTCGGTGCAATTTTTTTAAGTGCGCCCCCCCCTAACTTGAAATCCTGGATCCGCCCCTGATAACCCCCCACCCCCCCCTTCAAGTTAAATGGTCGGTCCCTAATGAATGAGCCATTTGTAATTTCAATGCACATTTAACGGCTTTAGATTAATATCAATCATACCGCTTTTAACACGACCACGATAGGATCATTTTGACCTTCAACGCTGAAGGGCGTGAGTGTCTAATTCCGAGGGAACGGTCATTGAAGACCATCCAAGCGGTAACCAGGATTATCATTGAAAGAGCAGAACTTATAATTTAAGCGTTGCTCCTTGACACAGTAACAATGAATTGTGTGAAAAAAATCCCCGAAAACATGTCTCTCCATTGCCTGAAAGTGATTGAAATTCATACATTATTATATTAATGGCATTAATATAGATTAGGCGCAGCCTGACTGTGTGAAAGAAATCGTGTGACGAAAACTGAGAGAGGCGAGACAAGAATGTTTAGCGATTGTCCATTTTTAGAATAAATTGAGCGTTTCAGACAAAGATATTGTAAGGGTTTTTGAATTTTTTCTTGTTATTTTTAAACTGAACATTTTAATTTTATTCAAATCAAAAGTCAACTTTCACTTTAACTTCAGTCCGTATTTTCTTGTTTGTGCGGAAAGCTGAGATACCTTCCGGTTTAATTTTGTTCATTATGGATCACGTGACCGTTTATTTACCACACAAATATTACCGTTTAGCGCGCATCTGCGATGCTCGCTATGAATTTAAACCCTTTAAGTTTTCATACTACAGTTTTCTTTCTCTGGTCGAAATATATCGAAAATTTTACCTGATTTCGTTTCGTTTGATTTTGTTTCGTTTCGATCGGTTTCGGTTTGTTTGGTTTGGTTGCGTTCCGTTTTTATTTCGTTTCACACTCTACAGGTACCCCTATTGAAAGCCCCATAATATTTTTCTATTGAAAATATGCCCCGTTTTTTTCACATTCTGAATGATAACATGTATATGATGCTTTCAGTGTGTTGTTTTTGAATATTTAATTAAAAGAAAAGGTGTGGAAAAAGTTGGGTCAGTTTTTTGTTAATAAAAATTATTTATTTTTCCTAACCTACATGTATGCCTGGATATGAATCCCATATGCCATGGTTTTATAAAGGCAGTTAACTTCAAAATCTTCTTTTTCAATTATCATGGATAGCATTGAATATGACAAATTCTCCTGGTCTTGTCTCTGAATCCTGTCACGAAAGCACATTCAAACTGATCCATCATCATAATTTTAATGTTTTATTTTCAGTCGGGGCAACTTGGACATTCAGCAAGTACAATAATATTGAAAAGTAATGAACATAAATCGTATGCTTGGGTTTTCGGTGTAATATGTACCTTTCAATCAAGTCAGTTTTTCTACCGTTTGTCGATGCATTTCGGCGTAGTAGATCATTTTCGAGCTTCGGCACTGACCACAGCTGATCGCCGTCCGCCATCTTGTCTTGTCTTGTCTTGGTAGTATTTCCGTCCTATATAGGACCACCTCACAAATCTGAGTATGATTCAGTTCATATATCACTTAATTATTGCTGTACAGTTTAAAATCTAAAATGCTTTTGTAAGAAAAGCATGGGGTGGCTACCCTTAAAGACCTTTACGCCTATTATTAGGTATTGTCTTTAATATGTTGTTTCTTTTAGTATTTAATGCAAAGCATAATCTACGGGTTACATGCTCAAAGGTATATAGGGTTTTCAAGCAGTTACAGTCACAACCACAACACACAGTGCTAGGATCTATAATGCTACGTAAATTGAGTATAAATGTATTAGTAGTATTACATTCAACACAGGGATGACATTCTTTTATTAGAACATTGAGCTCTGAGATATATGGCTCACGTGTTTCAGCTAGGACATTACAATCAAGTAGAAAGTGTTCTAATGTTTCTGATTCCATCTGGCATACCAGACAGGTTGGATCAATCCTATTTTGGTTAAATGCTGCCTTGTTGCTCTGCAGATAGTAGGTTCCTGTCATGAGACGCAGTTTGACAGGAAGTCTTGCTATATCTCTAGCTGACGTTTGGACACTAGCCAGGGCTGCATGTGCTTTTCCATTGGAATAATTGGAGGCATTCAAATAATATAAGCTCTTGAAATAGGTTGACATTTTCTTATATGGTCAATCCAGTATTCATTCACTGCTTTGTTGACCATTTTTTTCCAGGCGTTTTTTGTAGGTGGTAGATTCAGGATATTGTGACTTGACGGGAGTTCATATATAGCTAATATTTGTTTAAGTTTTGAAAACCAGCTATTATCATTTATTGCTTTCATTCCTAGTTGTCTTTCTGCTATTTCCCTTTCAATTGAATTTGATGTCCTACATATATTGGCGTACATGCCTAGAGCTAGTTTATGTATCCGGCTTTCTATCGGTATCACACCTGCCAGGATGTAAGGGATGTAAACGGCTGGATCTGCTGTATTTGTTGGGATTGAAAGTATCTGCTTTAGTATTTTTCGATAAAATATTTCCAAAGTTTGAAGCTCAGTTCTAGATGGAAGTAATATTTCTAGCCCATATGTCAGAATAGGAATTACGTAGACTTGCAATAGATGTAAACAAGCTGTTGGAATCGAATAACTGATAGTACACATGTGCCACCTGTCGGGAATGTGGGCGGGTGAACCCCATTAGTTGGTTTTTTCTGTTAATTTTGATATTTTGGCAATTTTCTACCCATTTTGACAAATTTTGTTTATGAAAAATCTCTTCTGAAATCAATAGACCAAATTGAATTAAATGAAGTAGAGATGGTTGTTGTTAGTTGGATATGGTTCAGAGATATGTAATCAGCTCTGTCATTCATCCAATGCAAGACCACGCGATTGCTAAAAATATATTTTTTTTCTCAAAATATCAATATATGACAATGACCTGAATTAGTCTAGATATATTTGATAATTTTGTGTTTAATCTCTCCTTTACAACTGTCCTAATAAATACCATAGCACCAATATAACATATAGCTCATATTAAATCACAAGGATGATTTGTGAAATAAAATATTGTATTTAAAGGATTTAAAAGTTAGTATCTTCTCTGTTTTGATTGTATAATAACTTAGGGAACGACCATATAACTTGAAGGGGGGGGGTTTATGGTTTTTTTCTAAAAAAATATTCTGATTCCCAATGTTGCTGAAAAAAATATTTTGATTTTGGCGGAGGAAAAAAAAAATAATATGATTCAGTTTTTGTCATATAACCTAATGTTAAAATAAATATTCTAACTCTTGTGTTGTCCGAAAAAAAAATTCTGAACAAAACAAAAAACCATAACCCCCCCTTCAAGTTAAATGGTCGGTCCCTTAATAAGTGATAAACGATGTTTTTAAAAATGAGAGGACGTTTCTCAGTCATCTCCCATCGAAGGGCGAAACCCTGAGATGAGAGATGACTGAGAAACGTCCTCGAGTTTTATAAAACATCTTTAATTATTTTATCGCTATGATAGTATGTTTATCAAGGATTTTGTAATGTGACATCATTATAACATCATATTAGAAAACAGTGATATTACTACGCGTCCTTGACAACGCGTAGCGATTAGCGATAATTTGAATCGTCTCAGCGCTAACGTGATATGAAACATATTGGTTTTAAACATCAAAGGGAAAATAAACAAAATAGCGATATTTAGTATTATAATATGATGCCTTCTTTCGCTAAATATAAGCAAATGAGCAATTTATTTAGATGGCAAGATCTCATTAGCACATGCACATATTTAAGCCCTGTGATATAATCATACAATAAAATTATTTACACTGTTAACGTTTTAAACATCTATATTCACTGAAAATAATCAACATTTCCAAATTAATAAATATGGATGTGCAATTAAAACATGGAAACACAATATTATTGTTCCGGTTGTTCGCTTATGTGGTAAATAAAGGCTTTCAATATGTTCCATTGGAAATTATCAGTATTGAGATATTTTCAGTAACAACTTTCAATTTCAAATATATATTAAATAAAAGAGCTTCACATTTGTTATACTATTTTTTATTCAGTGGAAGTGAAGAGGCCAAAGTCTACCTCTGGGACAAACATTACCAGTGCCTTATATCTACCTTACAGCATGAGGAGGGCGTGGTCAATGGTTTAGAGTTTAACCCCAGGGATTATGAATGTGTAGTAACTTCTGGTGATGACCACACAATCAGAATCTGGAGGTCAAGAAATAGGATGAAATCATTAAGAAAACAGTCATGTCATTAATACATTAATATTGGAAACTTTTTTTTGTGATAAAAACAATTTTTCGTACATATTTTCGACAATTTTAAATTTATCATAATACTGCCAATTATATAAAATAGAAATACAGTGGAACTTGTGCAATCCGACACCTGAGTTTTCCAACATCCTGTACAATCTGGCACATTTCCCTGGTTCCTTGGTGTGTCGGATTAGACAGGTTTCCACTGTGTATTATAGACATACCTCCTCCATTAGCCAGGTTATGCCTGTTGCCTCCTGTTCACAAAAGGGAGGGTAAACGAGCATTTAGAGAGGAATGATTTATATACATGTCATGATAAATTGCTAGAAGTTTATAAACAACGTATAAAAACATTATTTAAAATGACAATATACGTGTGCATTTGTACTAATTGTTAATTTTAATATATAGCAGTGCCAAATCTTACAGTGTGAGTGTGCTTTTTAAATATCTATTATAATTAATTTATGATGTGACGTTTGTAAAACAAAGAAGTCTAATGTATTCCAAACAAGTTTTTTAATTTCTGTGTTCAAAAGTTTGAATGTACCCTGAGCTTCACTTTGCCGTGTTCTCTGTATAAAGGTAATACAATGCTTTTTAATATCGTTTGGCAGCAAGCTATCCTCTTTTATATCCCGAGAGCCCGGGTGGTTCAATGAGTTAGGTAGTTGGATTACCTAACAACTCATAAAAGCCTATCACCAATACGGCGTGGGTTCGCGCCCGGCTTTGTAAATTACAAAAAAGGGTGCACTCGACTCGCAGCCGCAAGTGATAAAGTTTACCAGTTGCTTGCCCATGGTCGGTGGTTCTCTCTGGATACTCCGGCTTCTTCCACCACTAAAACTGGTCGCCATGATATAGCTGAAATATTGCTGAAAGTGGCATTAAACACCAAAAATCAAATCAAATCTATTTTCTGTATTTTGTTTTATTGATGGCAGCCATTCTATGAGATATGTCAACAGTGTGTTTCCCCACATGTACATGAAGTTGATGGGCTTCTATTTTCTGTTTTTTTGCCTCTGGGGCTGTCGTGGTCATGATTGTATGGTAGTTGGATTTACAACTACCTATGCAATCAGTGCCTATCACCATTAAAGTTGTGAGTTTTAACCCTGTTTATGGCGAGATGTACTTGATACAACATTATGTGATAAACTTTGTCAGTGACTTGCGACAGGTCAGTGGTTTTCTCCGGGTAATCCGGTTTCCTCCACAAAAACTGGCCGCAACGATATAACTGAAATATTTTTGAAAGTGGCGTTAAACACAGTGAACCCACCCAAAACCAGGTTGTTTGCCTCGATGATAAAGTATGCTCATTTCTTATTTTTGTTACAGCTGGATGATGATTTTTCCGGTTTTTAGTGGATTTCCACTTACTATTTGGCTCGGAAACTGTCAGAATCGGTAAATAAACAATGTTTTCATCAAAACGGATAGTTTTTCCGGTTTCTTATTTGAACATGAATTGGATGAATGAACAGGTGAGCAATACAGGCTCAGGTGAGCCTCTAGTTTGGAAAATAAATAGAAAGAAAAATATTATATAAATTATGTACAATGTTATTTATTTTTAATTTGTTGACATGGGATGTTTTAGTTTATAAATCTTAATATTTGTTTTGAATATGATTAATATAGTTATTGATATTTTAAGACTTGTTTTATGAGTTTTACTTTCCTCTGCTTTACTGCATTTTATATGCTCTTCAATTATTTGAATAAGATGAATTTAGGGTTAGAGTTATGGTGTTTATATCGTGGCTGTGAGTTTTATTGGTGGAGGAAACTACAAACCTGCTGCAAGTCACTAACAAACTTTGTCATACTGCAATAGAAAATCTAAGTGATCCGATTGGTTATTTACTCGATTTTACTAATCCATATTATACGGCTCTAGCCGGTAATATGAAAGCACGTGCCAAGAAAGATAACTCATTTAGAAATCATACGTAATCAAGATGGCAACCCCCAGGTTCGCCTGTCACTCTGACGCCGATATTGAGGCAATTCTAAATCATTTGTTATTTTTCTGTTAAAATTGTTAAGTTGTTTATTAAATATGTTGAAGAATTAATTTCTTCTTTAAAGCAAAGTCATAGCTGGGGTTAAATGTTCATGAGCCAATACATGTATAGTAGTCATGTTCTTTATTTAGGCTTTATCTACATCTACATCTACATAGTACGACGATCCATCAAAACTCTGATGACTACACGTCGGCGCTGCGCAAACAGACATTAAAAAACAAAATATATATATATATTTATAATAATAATAAATAAAAATTATCTACAAATATTGCATGAAAATAAGTGAAATCAAAAATTAACAAAAACAGGTGCAAAAATTTAACACATTTACAAACTAAGATGTTAGATGTTCTGACATTGGATCAGTTGTTTAAACTGATCCAGGGACCCAGCATTAACAACTGTATAAGGTAGTGCGTTCCAGAGTACTACTGCATGTGGGGAAAAACTGTATTTATAATAGTTTGTCCTGGTGGATATAATTTGATATTGTAATGGGTTATTGTTTCTTGTACTGAGATAAGGTTGAGTAGTAAGGTAAAGTTTTGGATCCACTGCAATAAGGTTGTTGGTGATTTTATAAATCATTGTAATTCTGTTTAAGTTCCTACGGTGTTCGAGAGTTGGCAATTGAAGATGGTTAAGCATTGCCGAAACACTGCTGGTATTGTGATAGCGGCTTGTCACATATCTTGCTGCTCTGCGCTGAACTTGCTCTAATTTAGTTTTTAGTTTTTCTGTGTGAGGTGACCAGACACTTGCGCAGTATTCCAGATTTGATCTGACCATGGATTTATATGCCAAAGTTTTAGTTTCAGTGTTTTGAATTGGTAGGTTTCGTCTCAAGAAACCTATGATCTTGTTTGCTTTTGAGGTGATGTTATTGATATGAGTGTCCCAGTTCATGTCATTTGAGATTGTTATGCCCAGATATTTTGCAGTTGTAACCGATTCAAGGGTATGACCTTTGAGGGTGTAGCTGGTGTGAAATGGTTTTTGTGATCTTGTGACACTTAATGAGATGCATTTTTCTGGATGAAACTGCATACCCCACATTTTTTCCCAAGCTGCCAAGTTGTCCAAGTCTTGTTGTAAAGTGATTGAATCATCATGATTATAGATTTGTCTGTATAGAATACAATCATCTGCAAATAATCTAGTTTTTGATGTTACTGCAACTGGAAGATCATTTATGAATATGAGAAAAAGCAGTGGACCCAAGACCGATCCCTGAGGTACTCCACTTACTACAGGCAGTTGACCAGATACCTCCCCATCCAAAGCTACTTGCTGCATTCTGTTACTCAAGAAAGCTGAGACCCACTTCCAGGTGTTCCCTCTTATTCCATAATTGTTAAGCTTCCATAGTAATTTCTTATGAGGTACCTTGTCAAATGCCTTAGAAAAGTCAAGTATTATCAAGTCAGTTTGAATGCTAGAGTGTAGGTTACTGAGCAGTTCATGGCTGAGTGTGAGTAATTGTGTTTCACAACTCCTTTTTGCACGAAAACCATGTTGACAGTCGACTAAGATGTTATGCAGATCTAGATGTTTTAAGATGTTACTCACTACGATGTGTTCTAAAAGTTTACAGCATATACAGGTGAGTGATACTGGTCTATAATTGCTTGCTAGGTACTTTTCCCCTTTTTTGAAGATCGGTATTACATTTGCTTGACATTTGCTTGACGCCAGTCTGTTGGAACTTCACCTTTTGTAATAGATGTATTGAAAATGGTGGTTAGGTGTGGTGCAAATTCTGCTGCAAATTGTTTTAATATCCGTGCTGGTATTTGGTCTGGTCCAGTGGCTTTTGTTGGATCAAGATTTTTAAGAAGTTTTT
Organism: Bathymodiolus brooksi; assembly: GCA_963680875.1. NCBI lineage: Eukaryota > Metazoa > Mollusca > Bivalvia > Mytilida > Modiolidae > Bathymodiolus > Bathymodiolus brooksi. The sequence goes on along the minus strand of OY804577.1, from coordinate 97,074,226 downwards.
CAGTGCCTAATATGGTGACTTTTATTTCTGGCATAGATTGAAAATTGTCATTTAGTGGTGGTAACTGTTCATCAGTGTTTTCAGGTGTAAAAACTGAAAAGTATTGCCTATTTAATATTTCTGCTTTTTCTTTGGTGTCGTCTACAAGTAGGCCGTCTGATCTGAGAGGTGCCACTCCTGAACTGTCTTTTTTAGTGTTCCTGATATAATTCCAGAATTTTTTCTGTTTTTGGACAGTTTCTATTGACCCGTCATAACAAATGATATTTTCTAGATACTGCCAGTATGCCTTTCTGCTTTCTTTTTGTAGTCTACGTTTAGTTTCTCTATATTGATCAGTGTTCTTTTTACATGGGTGTTGTTTCATTTTCTTAAAGTATTTATTTCTTTTAGTTGTGAGAGATTTCATTTCTCTGTTTATCCAGGGTAGTTTACGTTTGGAGTTATTTATCATTTTTGTAGGTATTGACTGATTCATAATGTCCAAAACCTTTTCTTTAAAGTTGTTCCATAGCTGATCTACAGTTAATATGGACCCATGGTATTGCAGTATGACAAATTCGTTATATAGGCTTTAGACAGGTAATACGGGCTCATATAACCTGTCTGAGTTGTATATTTCTCTCGCCTTCGGCTCAGGAAATATAAAACACAGACAGGTTATATGAGCCCGTATTACCTGTCTAAATCGCCTTCGGCTCAGGAAATATAAAACACAGACAGGTTATATGAGCCCGTATTACCTGTCTAAAGCCTATATAACTAATATTATAACATATTGTTGTATCGAGTACAGCTCGCCTGAACGAGATCCGAACTCACAACGTTAGTGGTGATAGGCACTGATTGCATAGGTAGTTGTAAATCCAACTACCAGATGATCACGACAACGACGGCCTCTTTATCCCATTGAGCTTGAAATATAGGATACCACAGATATACCTAGAGGTCCAGTTAAGAAAAAAACTTAACGACAAAATAGATGATTTCTATTTTCCCAATCATGGCAATGTGAATTTTCCTTTAAAAACATTCCAGCAGCACCTGCATATGAAGTACATATATCTCAGTTGATATTCTAGAGATTGAAAGTTTTATGATCGGTAAAATGACCGCGGATATGTTCTGTTCGTTAGTTGTAATCACAATCCCTTCTTTTCCTCATTCATGACTTATACCGTGTTTATAACAAGAGTAACACAATAGATGCCACTAGTGGAGCAGGAATGTCTTGCCATTCTGGAGCACCTGAGTTCACCCCCGGTTTTTGTGGGGTTCGTGTTGCTCAATATTTAGTTTTCTGTTAAATGTTTTTTTAGATCATTGTTTGCCCTTTTGTTCCTTTTCTGTTGGTCATTGTCTTTGAGTAATCCATTTTTTATCTTGATAATTTAATGAAATGGGCGGATTTTGACATTCCATGCTTTTCTCCATTATGCAAATATATCTCGGGATATGAGTATGGGTACTGTGTGTTTCTCTCGGAAGTGTAATAATATATTAAGATATGGACACTCCTTGATAACGTAATGATCTAAGCAAAACATTGAAGATATTATTACTGACCTAAACAAGGAGGACCCATATACGAAGATATAGCTAAAATTACAGAACCAAACACAGAGTATGTATACCCAAATCTCTCAAAAAACTTATTACATTTATATTAGTTAATATAAGAAAAACATACAGTACACAAGTCCAAAGATATTACACCAATCTATTATCGAAACAAAAATAGAGTACCTAAATCTGGAGATATTCTTATGTTACCGGGACAAACCAAGAGTACCCAAATCCAAAGAGGTATCGGGTCCATTCGTCCTATGTTGAAAAAAAAATATATATAATTTGTGTATCAATTTAGTTCATATGAATAAAATATATATTGTGAAGACAATCATTTTCTCAAGATATGTTTAATTTTGCATGTGTGATATATCCGAAATGCAACAAGTCATATCTTCCAGGGCTGTAATAACCTGATCCATATTACATGGGGGTGTACTAATTATGTTCCGTATTACATGAGGGAGGGGGAGGGGTGGTGTAATATGGATTTTTCAAAATGGCGGCCGGAATTTTTGCATGACATCGAATATTTAGTTTTTCACAATTATTTTGTCTTTTTTGGAAAACAAAAGGTTTCTTCCGAAATTCACGTTTTCCGGTTCGATCAGTTTTCGTTATTAATGAATCGTTGTTTACATCCGTGGTCTGCTGCTGTCAAAATGGATTACTAAGAAGACATGCTCGTTATGCAACGAATGATAACACTCCTTTATGAACCAAAACATATATCATCTTGTATTGATGTATAAAAAGTGTAATTGTATAAGGATTATGTCTCTAAATACATATACATTAATTGTAGAGTCACATGTCATTTTATACGTGTTTTGATTGGTTTAAAAAGTTGAGGTTATTTTCATATGTCCTGAATCTGAAAATAGACGTCGTTCTCAAGGCGTCGCGTGCCGTTGTCATCAGGTGATTTTCTTTAAGTGAGGCACCTTTGGGGTTATTTAAATTTAATTCCGATTATTTGCCTTATTTTATCTCAGTAATTTAATAATCTCTGGATTTTGATACTCCTTATTTATCTCAGTAATTTAATAATCTCTGGATTTTGGTACTTCTTATTTACCTCGGTAATGTAATAATCTCTGGATTTTGGTATTCCTTATTTATCTCGGTAATATAATAATCTCTGGATTTTTGGTACTCCTTATTTATCTCGGTAATGTAATAATGTCTTCGATTGTGTACTCCGTGTTTATCTCCATAAGTTATTAGAACTTCGGATTTTGGTAGTCACATATATAGGTCTCTCAGTAGTCTACTGTCGCCTAATTTGGCTACTCTCTGTTTGTCAAATATGATTGAACTCAAACTGAACAAAAAATTAATAAATCATTTATTACCAGGTAACTGTAATATGCTGAAGGAAATTATTGTTTGCCAAGGTCAGGAACCTATGAATATTGTAGTTAGATTAACACGACGGGTGCGACTAGTAGAGCAGGAACTGTTTACCCTTCCGGAGGACATGAGCTCACCCCCGGTTTTAGTGGGGTTCGTGTTACTCGATCTTTAGGTTATGTGTATGTTTTGTAGATCGTTGTTTGTCCTTTTTCTATTAGCCATTGTGTTGTCTGTCCTTTTAGGTTTACGGATTCTGATTACCACTTGGTATCTTCAAGCTCTTCTTGTCTTATATTAGTGAACAAAGCAGTGGGAAATTTGGTATTTGATTAAACGTGGCACTGTTTGAATAATTATGTGAATACCTTTGTCATTGCCTTGATGAACTCCATATTACTGACAGGTTATTGTTTTATTCTCCCAGTCGTTACCTTCATTGAACCACAACGACCAGTTGTCCGTTATTACAGAACGTGCTGTTTTCCATTTTTTAATATGCATTTGGACGTGCTTATATTCTTATACTTTTACTGTACTGAACTGATAATCATACTTTATTACTACGATTAGTTGTGGCGATGTCTGATTATCGTGTGAATGTCCCTTTCGTCTATTTTTACTGACAACACATAAATCAATTGCAATAACATTTCATGGTAGCAAATGATGTTCCATTCATTAAAATGTTATTTTGAATTTGAACGTTCTAGGAATATCACATTCCAAGGTGAGGGCCCGGGTGGCTCAAAGAGTTAGGTAGTTGCATTACCTAACAACTCATACAAGCCTATCACTAATACTTCCACCATTAACAGCCATGAAATACTGCTGAAAGTGGCGTTAAACACCAAAAATTAATCAATGAGGAATATCACAAATTGGCTACAGGTCAATCATATATCGCATAAAGCAGTTGTTATGAGCATATGGAAATTTGTAACTTACAGACAGCGACATTTTGAAATTCTAAATGTGAGCTTTACTACATCTTTCGAAATAAAATTATTCAGACCTACTTTAAAACATTAACTCACGAATCCATTCCAAACATTAGAATGAAAGTGTGTGTGTGTGGGGGGGGGGGGGGGGGGGGGGGGGAGGGGGGAGGGTGGTCATTAAAGATCAATTTGCTGTTATGTTTGCCATGAAAACTGGACTCAAGATCATCCGATATGGTTCTACAGTAAAATGATACTTCAGAAAAAAACAGACCTCGTCATGAATGTGCTAAAATGAAGCTGGAACACTGCCTTCTGATGTTAATGAACATTTATTCGATCTAACAAAGCCAAAATCGTATCCAATAGTAAGTGTACAACAACCTTCAGTTTTCAAAATATAATGACACGCATTATGTAACTCCATGCTAGCAATTTAAAATCGAAGCCATATATTTGAAAACAACGAAGAAGAAAAACCCCGACATATTACCATTCTAAAACGAGGTCGTTCTATTATTATCTACTGCCGTTAAAGATGTCATAAATCATAAGATTGCATTGCAAAAAATAACATTGACAATTTCAGTAACACGGCGAGTGTCGCTAATGAACCAGGAACTGATGACCCTTCCGGAGCACCTATGTTCACCACTGGTTTTTAGTGGTGTTTATCTTGCTTAATCTTTAGTTTTCTGTGTAGTGTTTTGTAGACCATTGTTTTTACTTTTTGGTCATTGTATTGTCAGTTTGTCGATTTTCTCCTTCTGATGACCCCATTGGTAATTGTTTTGTCATTTTGAAATCCCTTCATGTGCACAGAATTAATGGATCATTAGAATCGGACATAATGCTACCAATTGTCTATGGTAAATATCTCCTCATTGAATGCATAGCAAAAATCATGAAATTCAAAATGGCAATAACTTCACAGAACACTATCATTGAAGAAAAATAGACCATGTGATTTCTTGCTGTTCAGATGCAAATATAGTTTTACCGTAACCTGTGCTGTGGACAAATCATTTACGAAGCTGTGTATGTTTTTTGATTGTGTATATCTGCCTTGCCGCTGGATATCCAATTGCCAAGAGGGGAAGGGGGGATCCCATTATCCGGTTTAACCCCACCATATTTTTGTTTCTGGCCCAACCTTGGACCTGGATTAGCTACGTCACTTTTATTATTATTATTGTTTTTATATTAAATGGTTTGAGATGAGAGGTGATTGTTCGTTTGATATAGGTGGAATGGAATTGTTGACCATCATTTTGTTCATAATCAAACAAATTCATCGAAAATGAGTGAGTGAGTGAGTGACTGATTATTGTTTAACGCCAATTCAGCAATTTTTCAGCTATATCATGGAGAGAACAAGTTAATTTTCTATGAGATGATGATGAGGTCCACTTTGTTCTAGACCAATACGCTGAGTTGGATTTTTATAGTGCTAGCTCACAGAAATAGCAGTCTGCAGGTAAACATATCGCTTCACCCTGACACATTATTCTGATTCCAAGCCAACCAATCCTTGCTTTGTCTCCTTAGTTCTGCGTGTTTAGCGGAGAAGCAACAAATACCAATTTTGTAGTTTTTGGTTTGAACCGATCTACCGCACACGAGGCGAGCAGGTGAACCATTACGCCACCAATGCGGTTGACGTCTGGTTGAACATGAAAGCATTTTGGGTTTCTAGTATTATAAAACAATCATTGTGCTGCCAAGAGAACGAGCAATTGTGACACTAACTGAAATGGTAAAATGAAATCAACACATACTTTTTTCTAAACACTTTACTGTAAAACATTTCTTGTATATACAAATTAAAGGTGTGACGGATTAAAGAACTCAAATAATACTCAGCTTTTAAGGAAATGTCAGCATAAAGTAATACATGAGAAATCAGACATTTCAGCATAAAGTAATACATGAGAAATAAGAAATGTCAGCATAAAGTAATACATGAGAAACCAGATATTTCAGCATAAAGTAATACATGAGAAACCAGATATTTCAGCATAAAGTAATACATGAGAAAGCAGATATTTCAGCATAACGTAATACATGAGAAATCAGACGTTTATGCATAACGTAATTCAGGAGGAAACATATTTCAACATTACGTAATATAGGAAAACAGATATTTCAGCATGACATAACACATGAGAAACCAGATATTTCAGCAAAACATAACATATGAGAATTCGGACATTCAGGAATAATGTAATACAGGAGAAATAAAAAATGTCAGCATAACATAATAAATGAGAAACCAGATATTTCAGCATAACGTAATGCATTATGAGAAATCAGACATTTAAGCATAACGTAATTCAGGAGGAAACATATATTTCAACATTACGTAATACAGGTAAAACTAGATATTTCAGCATAACATAGCGCAAGAGAAGCCAGATATTTGAGCAAAACATAACACACGTGAAATCAGACATTTAAGAATAACGTAATACAGGAGAAATCAAAAATGTCAGCATAACATAATACACGAGAAATCAGGTATTTCAGCATAACGTAATACAGGTGAAAACAGATATTTCGTCTTGACGTAATGCACGAGAAACCAGGTATTTCACCATGACGTAATACACGAGAAACCAGATATTTCAACATAACGTAATGTATGAGAAACCGGACATTTTCAGCATAACGTAATATATGAGAAACCTGATATTTCAGTATAACGTACATGAGAAGAAAACAGATATTTCAGCATAACGTATTACACTAATAACTACATAACGCAATACAGAAGAAACCACACATATCAGCTTAACAAAATGCATTAGAAAACAGACATTTCAGCAGAATGTAATCCAGTAGAAACCAGACGTTTCAGCAAAACAAAATGCATGAGAAATCAGATATATCGACTAACGTAATACGGAAGAAAACAGATTTTTCAGCGCAAAGTATTACAGGTGAAAACAGATATATCAGCATAACGCTATACACGAGTAACTACATGTATATATTTCAGCATAACCTAATGCAGGAGAAACAATAATTTCAGCATAACACAATGCAATAGAAACCATATATTTTAATATAATATATTACATGAGAAAAAAATATTTCATTCTAATGTATTACAGGAGAAATCAGATATTCTAGCTTGACACATTAAATGAGAAACCAGATATTTCACCATGACGTAATCCACGAGAAAACAGATAGTTCAACATAACGTAATGCATAAGAAAGCGGACATTTTCAGCATAACGTAATATATGAAAAACCAGTTATTTCAGTATAACGTACATGAGAAGAAAACAGTTATTTCAGAATAGCATATTACAGATGAAAACATATATTTCAGCATAACGTGATACACGAGTAGCTATATATTTCAACATAACGTATTATATGAGACACCATAATTTCAGCATAACGCAATGCATGAGAAACCTTATATTGTAGCATAATATATTACATAAGAAAATATTTCAGCATAATATATTAAATGAGAAACCAGATATTTCAGCATAATATATTAAATGTGAAACCAGATATTTCACCATGAAATAATGCACGAGAAACCAGATATTTCAGCATAATGTAATGGGTCCCTGTAAAGTGAGAAACGAAACAGAAACGAAGCACAGCGAAACGAAACGAAGCGAATTATAACGAAACGAAGCAAAATCTGTAAGTTGGGAAACGAAACAGAATATGTAAACTGAAAAACCAAACGAAACGAAACAAAACGAGATCATTCAATGAATTCTAAAAAAAAAAAAAAATAATTCCTCGACGCCCGCGTCGGTTTAAGCTATATGTTCGAGTATAAGAAACTTTACTTTGTAATCGAAGATGTATTTTACACTTACGCTATATATTTCATTTGACAAAAGTCGTGTACATTCCCAAATAAAAATAAACACTGCCCGATACATTATAAATGTATAATTAACCAATTCAATTTTATCATGATAGATGGCATTGTAAATTGACGAAATACTCTATTTGAGTTCATTAAAAAGTTCGGAATGACATATATACAGCATTTCTGTCATTCGTGTATATGCTAAATGTGTGTAGATAATCACGCAAATTTGCATCATCCGAGGCAGAATTCCGTTTAAATTAGTATAAACCACAATCTAGGGTCAAACAAAAAATATAGTTTGCATAGGGTAACCCGACCCTACCTCAAATCTAGTGCATACAATAGTTTTTTTTTTACTACATTTTCTCAACAAGCACTATTAAGATATCTCACACATCCACAAAGTTTGGAAATGTAATGTAACCAATCTATAATCTAATTTTATCGAAGTTATCAAAGGTAAATGTGAACAACTTGAGCTAAAAATGTGAAACGTAAACGAACGAACGCCTAGTGACGGCAAATGGGAGATTATTCATTAACCTACCATAAATTCATACAGAAAACATATTGCATTTTGAAAATATCTCAATTTAAGATTTAAAAAAAAATGGAAAAGCAATCCAACACTATGCAATGTATACCAAGCTTTTTGTATCGCTCGACAAGATAGCAAGCTTTGTGAAATCTGTATAGTTAAATACTTCAGGTACACATACATTTGGCGCGGGTAGTAAAGGGTTATTTTCGTGCAACGTGTTTGGAGTTTTTTTTTTCCATTTCACGTGTTTCATAGTAAGAGGGGCGTTATTCACTGTATTTCGTGCAACCAAAAATTGCTGTCACGTCAAATTTGGAAAGAAAAAGTGGAGATTTGAGAACAAGGCTAAAAATAAACTGGAAACCGGTATGCCCCCGCCGGGATTTTGTCAGAGAATATATATATGGTTTGTCTGTTTGATAGAAATCAAAATCTGTTATTATGCACACCTTTAGTATATATGCATGAACATGGACCCTACAAAACATTAGACTGAGCATGCGCCAACGTTAATGGTAGGGTAATCGAGTCCTCCTGAAAAAAATAGGAAAATGCTCTGGATAACTACATGCTAATTACCTAAATGTTATTCCAAGAGGGTGAGATATCACTTGTACTTTGAACTGACACTAAATTAACGGTATTTTTGGAAGGAAACAGTGTAATACTCTTTCCGCTATTGAACCTGTACCTGTAAACACAAAATTCAAGATGGCCGAGGTCATGGATAATAACACAGTATCATTGTTGACATCCTTGATAACCAGCTCTCAACCTAGTCTCAATTCAGAAACTACAATAGAATCGTTTGTAAACACAAAGGAAACTCCAAACTCTAGAAAACGGCCTAGCCCTGATAGCCCACAAGATCTTGCAGCCACTCTCAAACAAGAGACGAAGCAAACTCGTCGTCGAAATTCAGTTGGGGACCTGAGTCAGAAGAAAAAAACACAAACTATGGCAGACAAAGTTATTGAAGCCCTAATAAACCCTACTGTACTAAATCAAATTGTCCCAATTTTATCAGAAAAAATTGCAGAATCAGTAGCCGAGTCCATAAACAAGGCCCTAGAGAAAAAAATTAATGATCATATTAAACCATTAGAAAAAAAAATCAATGATCAGGATAAAACAATTGTAGAACAGAAAGATATGATGCAAAAACAAGCGTCTATGATCGTCCATATCTGCAAAAAAAATGGTGAAATTGATGAGTCCCTCAAGGAAAGGGAAAGTGAAATTGAGGTACTCTATAGGAAAATAAATGAGTTGGAGCTCAGGGTTGAGAACCAAGAACAATATTCACGCAGGACTAGCCTGCGTTTTCACAACATCAGAGTTCCACTTAACAACATGGGTAGGATTAAGCACCCTGTAGATACTGATTCCATAATACTACATATATGCCAAAATAACCTAAGTATTACTGACATGAAGAAGGAAGATATAGGTCGTTCCCATGTCATAGGCAAACCTAAGGACGGGAAATCCCAAGTAATCGTTCGTTTCCTATCCTATCGTGTCCGTGAGAAGGTATATAACTCAAAGAAAGAACTTAAACGTCATCCAGATAAAATATTTATTACTGAGAACTTAACCCAATATCGAACAAATCTTGTAAAAGCACTGGCGGAACTCAAGTATAGTCGTAAGATACACGCTTACTGGACAACTGATGGGAGAATCTATCTAAAAACTAATGAGAACAGTAGAAAAATACAAATCCGAAATCATGATGATATTATGGATATCTTGCGCAGGTTGGACACAGGTGTGGATCGTATCTTCGAGGACAATGGGTCCGTTGAGTCGGTGATTAATCCCAATTAAACAATTTTTCCTTGATTGTTTGTTACTTCTCCAAATAGTTGATATGAACTAATTTTGTATACTGCTTAATAAAATAATTATGTTTCAGTAAACTACAATCACCTCAAATGCTTATGTATTGGTAGATTTACATATCCTTTCACCATTAAACAAAAATACAGTCTCAAACCATTTATAATCAAGAATAAACCTTGATATAGTATACTAAAATGACTCTAAAATTGTCTAATTGTGTATTGGTATATTTGTATACTCCCTCCTCACAAAAAATACAAGCCAAACCCATTTAGTTCAAGTATACTATTGATAAAGCAACTATATTCAATCTACAAATGCTTATTTGTGTACTGGTATATTTGCATATTCCCTCCCTAAATATATAGTTCAAATGTAATCTATGAAACAGTATACTACAAATTCAATGTATTGATAGATTTGTATATCACACTCCACCAAAATAATACAAGCTCAAACCATTTATAATTAAAATACAAAAGTTAGTACAGTAAACCAAAACTACTCTAAATTTGATTATTTGTGTGTGGGTACATTTGCATATTCCCTCCATACTTAAAAAAAAATCCAGGCCCAACCTATTTACAATTCAATTATAATCTTTGAGACAGTAATTGCATATTCCCTGCCTCCCCCTACAAATACAAGCCCAAACAATAATAGTTCAAATATAAACTTTGATACAGCAAACTTAATTACTCCAAAATTGGTCACTTGTTTATATAGAATTGCATACGGCTCCTCCCCCCCCAAAAAAAATATATGCAAGCTCAAACCATTTAAACTTCAACTATAATCTTTGATACAGTAACCATAATCACTCTACAAATGGTTGTTTGTTTGTGTATTGCATATTCCCTCCCCACTAAAAATATAGTTCAACTATAATACTACCATATTTGTGTATTGATAAAATAACATATTCCCTCTCTACCAAAATATACGATCTCAAACTTTTTTAGTTCAACCCTATTAACCTTTGAAATAAGTAAAATAAAATTTAAAAGAAATTAATTGGTAAGTTAAACCAAAGGAAACATCTTTATTGCAATAATTCCTTGGAGTGAAGATATTATATAGAAAAAAATGAACTCAACGCACATCGCGCCGTAGACACCCATTACATTTGTGTGTGTATTTATATTTCTAAAGCTTTTCTTTATGTTTTGATTACACGAAACTGCAGTATAAACCATTGAGTATGCACTGTCGGTAAATATGAAATGTGCTTGTTTCGTAGAGACATGTTTCCATCATTTTTATAGACTATGTGTTGTGTTTGCCGGTAGTATACATATAATTTATATGTATACTGATGATGTCCTCGCCAAGATGTAAAAAAAAAAAAAAAAAATCCTCAACGTGAAAGAAAATTTTTTTTTTTTTATTAATAATTTTTTTTTTTTTTTTTTTTTCTATTTACTTATTATTATTTTTTTTTTTTTTTTTTTTTTTTAATGTATGTAACCAATATTTGCCGGAATTACAGTACAAAGCAAAGAGCAAATGCGAAGTTGAATTGTATTTTTTACATGTTATCGTTCAATACGTGTGTTGTATTTTGTTATTATGTTGGTACACATGTAACCAAAGCTATATTGAACAATTTTTTAACCTACACATATCTACTTTACATCCATCTGCCATTAGCTCAATAAGCTTTAAAAACCAAGTTAACATGAAATACATGCAATCTGTCTTCCCTTTGTTACCTTTTCACATCATGAAAATGAGTAGACATAATTAGTTTTAATTTCTGACAAATAGCGTTCAATTACCCCACCCAACTTGCCAACTCGAAAGGCTTTCAAAAACCAAGTTAACAAGAAATAAATGCAAATATATCTTTCTTCAGTTTGTTATCGTTTTCATTCATGAAAATAAGTGTTTTTCTTGCTTCTTGTTTAGTTTTTACTAAAAAAAAAAAAATCCTTCAATTACTCCATCCATGTAGAACCGAAAGAAAAGGAATATTAACTTTTTAGTAAATAATGAGCAAATACGTGTGTAATTACGTTTGTCGACCAAATTCGTGACCTAGATACATGTGCAATTGCTGCTTATCTCTCATTTACCCAATATACGTGGTTCCCCCGTTTTGTTTTTTTTGTTTTTGAAGTGCAATTGTCATTGATGCATCAACTCTACATATTTCTTCTACATACCGGTATATCTTTATTTCTCAAACATGTATAGCTGATTTAAATACATTGTTGCAGTCGAAAAATATACATTTTATTAATCATGTATAACTTTGTGATGTCTTTGTCGATATATAAAGTTAAGTAGAACTGTTTTTATTCAGTAATGCCATCGCTTTTGTTTAATTAAAACTGTTCGATAACTCCAATAATAACACATGAAATTAGTATATGTATATATGTTTGTATAGGTGTGTACATGTATTTGTAATACAGTAATCAATGAATAAATATGCTGTTGCCGGAATTTGTATTTTTTTTTGTGTGTGTGTGTTGTTGTTCAATTGTGGTGTTCGTTGTTATTATGTTGGTAACCAAAGCTGCATCGAATGATTTTTTAACCCACTTAGAAACCTTTTATTTAACTTCAAAATTCAGCTGTTGCTAACTGCATTTTTTTTTTTTTTTTTTTTTTTTTTTTTTTTTCTTCTTCCTCTTCTTCATAAAAAAAAAAATTCACATAACATCCCAAGCATTAAAGTATCTCTATCAATTTAATGTCATCATAAAACACCAGAAACATTTTTTTTTTCCATTTCTTTCCCTTAATTGTTCCTTACTCAGTAAATCTTCCTATTCGCCCTTTTTGGAATAACAAAAATAATTATGAAATATTTTTCCTACGTTTTTCAGCTTTGCCTGAAATAAATCCAATATATGACATCAGCATATGTAAGTGTGTACATATTGTTTTTTATTATACTTTTTTGTTCATTGTTCATCTCCAATTTCTTCAATGTTGTATATTTGTTTTATACTTACCTGTACATATACCTGTGTTTTTGTGGATGCGAGGAGGTACTTACTTTACGACATATAAAATATGACTGTGGCTGTCTCTGTATCTATCTTCTTCTGAAACCCAATGGGTAATTCATTAGAAGCTTACAGATCAGCCATAGGCATGTTTTATAACTGTTCAAGGATCTCAAGTAAATGTGTGCTTGTACAAGCCGATTCTTATAGAAATATCTTATTAACAAACTTACGGTGTTCTTTCTTGTTCGTGTCCCTCCTTGTCCTCCAGAGTTTAAATCCAAATGTAAATGTTGTCTTTCTTTTATTCGTTCTTCACTTCATCTTAATGATCGGTAATGTCGAACTAAATCCTGGTCCGGAAACTTACATATCGAGTTCACCGCCTAACTTAGACAATAGTTCAAACGATAATTCCATTTCCTTGTGTAATATCAATATACGTAGTATCAGAAACAAAACAAATTTCGTCCAGCATTTTGCAGATGAATTTGATATTCTAGTAATAACTGAATCGCACCTTGATAACAGTATTCAGAACGACGATATTGAATTATGTTCCTTCACAAAAAATATCCAACGCCGCGACAGACAGAATCAAACGGGAGGGGGGCTTCTGATTTATACGAAAGAAAATGTAAACATTTCAAGGATAATCCAACTAGAGAATAATTTAGATGAAAGTCTTTGGGTTCAGATTCACGCGAAGGGTCAATCTTTTCTTTTATGCAATACATACCGTCCACAGTGGACCGACAACGAGTATTGGTCACGATTAACGCATGCTATTGAACTAGCTCATCAGATAAACGAAAATATCGTGATTTCGGGCGACCTGAATTCTAATCTTCTTAATGTAAATAATAACAAGCTGGTTGACTTGATGACCACGTTTAATTTTAGAAATGTTATAGTAAAACCAACAAGATTAAATAATTTATTAGACCCAATTATAATTTCCGATACCATGACCCCACTATATTCTGATGTTTTTGAGATGCCATCAGAAATTAGTGATCACGATGCAGCAGTTGCTTTTCTCAAATGTCCAAAATCGACTTCATGTTCATTTACCAGAGAAATTTGGCAGTATGAGAATATAGATTTAGAACTCTTTAATAACAAAATGAACGAAATTAACTGGAATGAAATGATAGGCTTTTTAAACGACATAGATGACATGGTTGAAGAATTTACAAAATTATTTTTGGACATAGCAAGGCAAAGTATTCCAACGAAAACTATAACTGTACGGGATTATGACAAACCATGGTTTAATAACGAAATTAGAAAAGAAATTCGACTACGCGATCGCCTGAGAAAAAATGTTTTCAAATTTGGGAGGGAAAGTGATACTTTAAAATATAAAAAACAAAGAAACAAGGTCAATAATATGAAAAAGAAAGCAAAAGAAAATTTTGAAAGTAACTTAGACAATATATTATTAGATAATTCGACGAACCCTAAAACTTACTGGAAAATAATGAAAATGCTAATTAAATCTAACAAGGGAAGTAACTGTATCCCTCCGCTTCGAAACACAATTAATGATGAACATTTAGATGAAATGGTATATGACGACGACAAAAAATGTGAACTATTAAATAAATATTTTAGCTTAGTATCTAAGTTGGAGGAAGAAAATATACCAGTACCCCCCTTTGAAAGTAAAACTAATGACTCAATTACCGACATTTTTGTGACTGCTAGTGAAATTGTAGAGTTCATTCAAATATTAGACCTGAAAAAAGCGTCCGGTCCTGACAAAATCAGCCATAAAATGCTCAAAATAGCCCCAGAAAAAATTGCCGAACCACTTCAAATTATCTTTAACAAATCTTTACGACAAGGCAAGTATCCTTCAAGCTGGAAAATTGCACACGTGATAGCTATTTTTAAAAAAGGTGATGCCTCTTTGCCTTCAAATTACCGTCCGATATCTTTGATAAGTTGTGTTGGTAAAATTATGGAGAGAGTAGTCTATAAAAATGTTTATAATTATCTTGTTAGAAACAAACTTATATATGAGTATCAGTCTGGCTTTCTTCCGAAACATTCTACTATCCACCAGTTGTTAGAACTATACAACTCTATACTCAATTCACTAGAAAAAAAAGAATTTAGTTGTTTTTTATTCTGTGACTTTTCCAAAGCTTTCGATAAAGTTTGGCACAGGGGTTTAATACATAAAATGAATTCTTATGGTATAAAAGGTCCTTTAATCAAATGGTTTGAAAATTATTTGTATCAAAGAAAGCAAAAAGTGATTAACAGGGCAACATCATCAACTGTTTGTGAAGTCTCTGCTGGAGTCCCCCAAGGGTCAGTTTTAGGCCCTTTACTATTTTTAATTTATATAAATGATATTGGAGAGAAGCTCCTCTCTCTCAGTAGACTCTTTGCAGATGATACTTCTTTAGGTTATTCAAGTCAAAATGTTGTTGAAATTGAAAATGTTATAAATCATGATTTGTGTGAACTAAATACCTGGTCCACAAAATGGTTAATGTCTTTTAATCCAGACAAAACTGAGATTATGTTATTTTCCAATACAGACGTTAGATATAATTTTAATTTCACATTTAATGGAAACAATATCCCTATAACAACGAGCCATAAACACTTGGGTGTAACCTTGTCAAGCGATGCTAAATGGAATAACCACATTGAAAATATAATCTTAAGCGTATCAAGACATTTAGGTATTCTGCGGAAATTAAAATATAGGTTAAGTAGACAAAATCTAGAAAAACTGTACTTAGTATATATCCGCCCAATTTTTGAATATGCCTGTGAAATATGGGATAATTGTGGAGTGTGTTATTCAACCAAACTTGAAAAATTGCAACTAGATGCTGCAAGGATTGTAACTGGATTACCAATTTTCACAAAAACAGATAAATTATACTCAGAAACAGGATGGACTACTCTCTCTAGTAGAAGGCATAATAGGAAACTCCAGTTATTTTATAATATAAAGAATGGACATGCACCAAATTATCTTAGAGAACTTATTCCTCCTACTGTACAAAGCACAACTATTTACCCCTTAAGAAACGGTTCGGATTTAATAATACCTTTTTGTAGACTCTCGATTACAACTGAATCTTTTATTCCATCTACTGTTAAACTCTGGAACCGGCTAGATCAATTTGATCGTAATCTTGACACATTAACTAAATTCAAAAAAGCCATTCGAAAGGAACAGTCAGATAACACAAAACGTATCCCGAAACATTTTTATTATGGTCCCAGAAAACTTAATATTATTCTTACTCAACTTCGTAACTCGTATTCCTTTCTAAATTACGATCTATCAAAGGTTAATATAGTAAATGATGCTGCGTGTTCCTGTGGAGCTCCACGGGAAGATGCATTCCATTATTTTTTTACCTGTCCTAATTATACTGAAATAAGACGTATTATGATGAACAACTTAAATTGGGTACAGACAAGCGATTGGAATTTGAATCTACTAACCCGTGGGTCGGATGATTTAACATACGAAGAAAATATTAATATCATCAAACACGTTTTCAATTTTATTAAATCTTCAAAAAGATTCCTTGTAGTATAATTACTCGATAATTATCTACTCTCCAACCTCGTATCCACCCAACACAACCTTTTTATTAATTCGTTAATTATTTACAATATATCTCTATATGTATTATATGTATGCTCAGAATGATCATTATACTATGTGAATTTATTGTATAAATGGGAGAAGACTTCATAAGTTGGCAAAACTTGTGTCCTATCCCTTTTGTTAATTTAACAAATAAAATCATCATAAACTAAACTACAAAACATTAAAAAAAAATGTAAATTAAGTTAGCCTTCATATATCTGGATGGACGGATTGACAAGAGTAAATTAGTATGCTCCCTTGACTTTTCGTCGCCAAAATGAGGGGGAAGAGAAATCCAACAGCTAAAGATCAATGCGGAGTGACCGATATAGATATGTTTTCTTAAATATGAACTAAAACCTTAAACGCATACCTATATTTTTCACTTTCACGTATTCGGCAACACAGATGCAATTAATTTTTCCCGGGCTCGTTTAAGCGGATTTTGAAAATGGGTAAACTTAATTGATATTTTTCCATTAGGCCTACAAAAAATAATTGTGTGTTTAGGTTAACATTGTGGAAAAGTTAGGAAGGGTTGGGTGGGTAGGAAATATTTTTTTTTACATATTGGGCAGATGTTCTGACTTTAATAGTACTTGTTGAGAAAATGTAATAAAAAACTATTGTGGACGCTAGATTTTAGGTAGGGTCGGGTTACCCTATACAACCTATATTTTTTGTTAGGCCCTAGACGGTTCATGGTGCACGTTTCCTCCTGATCTATACTAATTTAAAAGGAATACTCATTCGGATAATGCAAATTTGCGTGATTATCTACACACATCTAGCATATACACGAATGTCAGAAATACAAAATGTACTGTATGTATGTCATTCCGAACTTTTTATTCAAATGGAGTTTATCGTCAATTTACAATGCCAAATTAATATTTTTATATGTCCATCTATCATGATAAAATTGAATTGGTTGATTATACATTTAAAAGGTACCAAGCAGTGTTTATTTTTATTTTGGAATGTACACGACTTTTGCCAAATGAAATATATAGCGTAAGTGTAAAATACATCTTCGATTACAAAGTAAAGTTTCTTAGATATACTCGAACATATAGCTTAAACGGACGCGGACGTCGAGGAATGATTTTTTTTTTAATTCATTGAATGATCTTGTTTCTTTTCGTTTCGTTTCGTTTCTCAGTTTACATATTCTGTTTCGTTTCGTTTCTCAGTTTACAGATTTCGTTTCGTTTCGTCGTATTTCGTTTCGTTTGGTAGTGTTTCGTTTCGTTTCGCTGTGTTTCGTTTCTCACTTTACAGGGACCCTAACATAATATATGAGAAACCAGATATTTCAGTATAACGTATTACAGGTGAAAACAGATATTTCAGTATAATGTAATAATGAGAAAACGGATATTTCTGCAGAACGTAATGCATGATAACCAAACAATAAATTTAAACATAGCGTAAAATATTAGAAATCCGACATTTCAGCATTGCGTAATGCATGAGACGTCAGATATTTCAGCATAGCGTAATACATGAGAAATCAGATATCTCAGCATTGCGTAAAGCAGGAGAATATTTGAGACATTAGATTGTTCAGCATTGCGTAGTGCATGGTAATACATGAGAAATAAGATATTTCAGCATTGCGTTTTGCATGAGAATACATGAAACATCAGATATTTCATCATTGCGTAATGCATGAGAAGACATGAGAAATCAGACATTTCAGCATTGCGTATTGCATCAGAATACATGAGACATTAGATATTTCAGCATTGCGTAATGCATGAGAATATATGAGACATTAGATATTTCAGCATTGTGTAATGCATGAGTAGACAAGAGAAATCAGACATATCAGCATAATGCGTGATGGATCAAAATACATGAGACATAAGCTATTTCACCATAACGTGATAGTTACACATTATAAACCAGATATATTGCATGAGAAACCAGATGTTTTTTTTATTATTTTATTTACAAAATACAAATATGCACAACATGATTTCATATAATTAACTACATTAACCAACTGTATTTTCCTGTTTATGCTTTATTTGACGCCTAGTTTTGACTCAATTTTATAAGAACCATTTCATAAAGTATGAGGAAGCTAAGTTTTCCACTTAGTTCCATCTTTTTAGATTTTATATCTTTAAATAAATATCATAATTTGTGTTTTTTTACTAAGCTTTTTTTTTATAACAAATATTACTGTAGCAAATTGAAAAAACTAATTAACGTTTTGAGAACGGAATCCCTTCATCTAACAGACGGCAGTTGCCTAATAAATCGAAAACACCCTATTATTTTGAGGGTAGTTTTACGACAGCAGCGTGGCTATTTATTCTTACATATATATTTGTTCTATTTTAATCTTTTTAATTTTCAAAATAGAAACCAGATATTTTGAAATTCTATTCTCAATGAGATATTGAAACTTTTAACATTTCATAAAAAAATTCCTCTGTTTCATACGGTAAAGATTCTTTTGGCCATTTAACACATGTTATTTTAAACCACATTGACTGTAAGACGTGTGGAATACGTTCCATTGGTATGTCGTCTTTTATAACAACAATAACCATATTTTCATTGTCTCTTTGAAAAGCATGCATTCTTGTCATTTCTAGTTCATATGATCCCCAATCACTATTTATAAAATTTTCGGTGATTATAAATATAACTTTTCTGCTGGAATCGATTGCCTGTATTATATTTTCACCAATAGGATTACCTACTATAAAGGTTTTCTCGTCAAGACACAAGTTAAATCCCATTGACGCAAGGTTGTCATGAAATTCTTTAACCCAAGCTATGTCATTATGGCTGTAGGAAATATAAGCATCAAATTCGCGTCTGTTTGGGTTTGGCTTGTACCTTCTACCTCGCATTTTCATTAATAGAAAGAAATATTCAAAAGCACGTTTATATCTGAAGTACACAACTGTGAACACTATACACAATATTAATACAGAGGAAAGAGTCACAGAAAACGGTAACCAGAATTTTGATAAACATTCACTTTCATATGATTTAAGATTCCTTAAAATGCTTACAATATTTTGGCTAGATCCATCCGCCTGTACACATCGCAATACATGAACGTCAGCAACTATATCCGATTGTTTCATCCATTTAAGAAATCTCAAAGATGGACACAAACATTGAAGTGGGTTCCCTTTCAGATATATTTTGAAAGGTTTCATATTATCAATCGTTTTTATCTCATCGTCACTAAAGTATGTTATAGAGTTGAAAGATAAATCCAGTATTTCCAGTTGTATTTCACTTGCAAACGATGGAAAAGTTGACAATTTATTATGTGATAGATTTAATTCTGTCAAATATGCAAGTCGATGCATAAACAAAGATTTGGGTATATTACTAATACTATTGTAAGAGAAATCTATGGATGTGAGATTCAAATTATTTTGTAGTAAGAATGCTGCTTCATAATGATTTTTCAAGCCATCACCAAGATGTACATCTGATGCTATCAATGTTTCTAGAAGAGGTAATTTCGACAAAAGATGTCCACTTACTTTATTACAATACCATCCTGTCATATCCAGATATTTCAAATGTTCAACGCCACCAATTTGAAATGAACACCCATTTAAGCGAAGTAGAAATGTTAACTTTTGCAGATTTTCCCCACCTACAAACGAGAAGCCACAGAAGTCTGTATTATATACACTGTCTTTTATAAAGAACGTTGTTAATGTTTTTGGAATGCACAGTAATACAGAAGCTCCAAACCTTTGTAATGTATTCATGTTGGTATTGTTCACGTCATACTGTACATCAAACTCCGGACAGATTTCGTATCCGCTACCGAACATGGTTCTTCCGCTGTGTACAGTGGATAGTAGTGTGCGGATCGGAGCTGGAACGGCAAGGGAGTTTGACTTTGCATATGGTGTATTATCTTTGCATCCTATTCTTTGGTTATTTTCAATATACCCGAAATATCTGAGATTCCGGAACAAACACATAGCAACGAAGACTGCCATTCTAGGATCGTAGATGATATTGTCTGATATTTCAAGACTTTCTAAACATGTTGAATAATGTGCAAATGTTGTAAACCCCTGCGTGTCTATATCTGTAATATACATTCTGCCGAGTACGAAACGCTTAAGACAAATTCTTTGAACATATTGTAGCATGTTGCCATCAAGCTTAAATGAGGTTTCAATTTGATTTTCACGGATATCGAGTTGTGTCATATTTTTATCACGAAAAGCGTCTAGACTTTGAAATGTTCTAATAATTGTTTCCTGGGGGTATCTGCTTCCCATCCAAATTAACAATGTTTGTATATCCGTTAGATTACTGAAGGTGTCGTTGTCAATATTATTTATTCCGTTAAGTGCTAAAGACGTTATTTGAGTCAATGGAAGATGTGTAAATGTACTCTTCCGAAAATAAAATCCATCGTATGAGTATATGTAAAGTTCTTTTAGATTTTTCAGGGATGCAAATTCAATTTCAAACTCATAATCTGTCACCACGTCAAGTGCAAAGCTTTTTAATTCTGGAAGGTTTTTCACAATCTCTCTGTAGATGTTCGTTGCATTTGTGTACGAGTTTGAATTCAATCTAAGATTTTGAATTGATTTCACATTCTTAAAGACGTTCCCGCAAATGTTATTTATAATGAGCAAGTTATGATTGAGCCACATGACTCTCAGTTTAGATAGTCCTTTAAATGCATCCGGTTCTATTTGTCTTAAGCCATTATTAGACACATCAAGAAATCTTAAATTCATAAGATACTCCAGTGATCGGTTACGTAAGGTATGTATTTGGTTGTATGGCATAGCTAAATGAATTGTGGAATTCGGCAGACTTGATGGTACAGATGTTAGCTTCATATGAGAGCAATCGACCAATCCATTATTATGATATGTACATTCTGTCCTGGCAGAGGGAACACCTGAAAAATCAATACGCGAATGTTTATTAGCAAGTGCAACTGAGGTGAGTTTATTTTATGAAGAGGGAAGTCAATGGAAGTTTATATGTGTCAGGACAGGAAAATAATACCAAGCATATGTAGACAAAAAATAAATGAGTGTATATTTTACAACTTATGGGTAAAGAGAACTTTCAAAGTGCAACCTAAAAATCATATCACACTTAATGCTAATTATTAGATTTCAACAAAAGTACTGTAGATGGAATTAGAGGAATGTCCACCAGACAAGAAATCTAAAAAATACAGTACATGAATAAACGTTAGTGAATACCAAAGAGGCAATCAATAAAGGATAATCCAGAGAAACTGGCTACATAGGGTACACAAGACGAAGAAAACAAGTGTTGGACATAACTATAAGCAAACAAGCACATGGAATTAGAGAGAAGGTCCATCAGACTAGAAGTCTTAAAAAGTACAGTATATGACATTACCAGGTAGTATGACATACTAAATTAGCTTATTCTATAACATTGTAATGCTATGATATATTTTCATTGAGGAATTGATGTTCACACCAATCTTATCAAAATAAATGCAAAAGAACTATACGCTAATATAGTCAGGCGCATGTGTTGGAAACAACGATATGCAAATAAACACAAGCAACACTATAAGACTTGAGATCTCCTACTACAAAAACTGAGTAAAACCAAATAGAACATCGTTTTTATGCGGAATTCGTAATGGACATCACTACTCGGAACTAAGTACATAAAGGCACATCACGACAGGACAAAATGAACAACACGAACCTCACTTCTTAGAACAACAAGACACAGAACGAAGACAAACAAACCAAGACTCACAACACAGAAAACTACACAAATGAGCAGCACAGACCTCACCAAAACATTAGAGCCGTAGTGGGGTGAGCCTGTGTTGCTCACCGGTCATGTTGCTTTGAGGAAACTGTATACACAACCTTCCATGGGTGCTTCCTACCATATATGAATAATTTGGCCAAATGATTTAAGTGAAGATTTTGTACTAGGCCAATGACAAAAAATAACTGCCTATGTTGGCCATATTAGTTGTACGAACGGCACGAAATATGACAATTTTGAACACGATCTCCCATACACCAGTCATATAAAGTAACAATTGATTGTGCCTCCTAGTTTCAGAGGAGAATATTTGTTTTTATTTCATCCAATCAGAAACAAGACTTGCCATGGCAACCATAGATGACTCCTGTAAAATTTCGCTTTACTTATCCAAGCAATTTCAGAAGAATTTTTTTTAGAAATTGACCGACAAAAACAAGAATTGCCAATGGCACAATGTTTGTTAGCGGATGGGGATGAAATGGTTAATCTTTATAGATGACCTTCCATAGATGCCTCCCATACCGCAAAACAAATTAAAAATCCACTTAAAAGAAACAATTCATAAAGCTTTCTGTCATAGAAACTATGGCTCAAAATTTGTTGTGCTGGGCTACAATTCCACATATTTTTCAAACAAAATTCAAAAAGGTAAAACATGCTACTCCGAGGAACAAGTGATCAGTATGCTGGAGTTCCTCATCGATAACATATTTGTCTCCTTTGGAGGGACACTGTTTCAGCAGGTCATCGGCATACCAATGGGTACGAATTGTGCCCCTCTTCTAGCCGATCTATTTTTATGCTCATATGAGTCGGAGTTTCTTCAAAAGTTTGTAAAAGATAGGAAGATTCATGAGGCTAGAGCCTTTAATATCACATACAGGTATATTGATAATGTTTTATCTATCAATAATTCTAGATTTGCAGAATTTCTTCCATTGATATATCCTCCAGAGCTGGAAGTTAAAGAGACCACAGATACAGCTTCGTCCGCATCATTTTTGGACCTATACCTCGAATTTGACGACAGTGGTCAACTCAGTACTAAAATTTATGATAAACGGGACGACTTCAATTTTAAAATCATAAATTTTCCAAATATGTGCAGCAATATACCAGCTTCTCCGGCATATGGTGTTTACATCTCGCAATTGATTCGTTATGCAAGGGCCAGTAGCAATTATTCTGATCTCCTGAAACATCATCTTCATCTGAGAAACAGGCTACTGGACCAGGACTATGAAAAGATTCGCCGTATTCGATCTCTTAAAAAGTTCTTCTCGAAATATATTCCGTCTCTGCAGAGACGATAATAAACGATGCATTTTCATATAGTGAAAATGTATAAAGATAAGGAAGTGAACAAAAATGTCAAAAATATTTTTTTATCAATGTGTGATGTAAAAGTGTCTTTGACATTTACTACACTGAATTTGGTACTGCTTTGACAACTATTGTACCTATTTTGTTCCTGTATTGTTATACATACTGCTATAGTGACAGCCGGAACCTTTGAACCGTAATGAAAGCGGGAGGTTTGGCGCTTTAAAATCTGATTCAACCCACCATTTCTTTAGAAATGCCTGTACCAAGTCAGGGTCATTACGGTTTTCACAGTTTTCCGGTTGTTGACTGCTTTTGTCTGTTTATATAATTATGAGTTTTTACTTTCCCTTTGTAAGATTGTTCGGAGTTCGGTAATTTTGTTATTACCCTTATTTATCAAGTTTCGGTTCATTTCACAAAGCGGTTTCAGATGAGAAGTTTTTAGAATTCGACCAATCAGAAGCAAGAATTGCCTATGGTGGACTTGTTTGATAACGGATCGGGACGAAAACAAAAGTTTTTATAGAGAACCTTCCATAGATGCCTCCTAGGATCTATCGGTTCATTTGGACCATCGGTTTCAGAGGAGAACGTTGTCCAGGTGAGCTTAAAAATGGGGTATAATTCAGGTGTTCGATAGTCAAGTATTACCGGTAAAGGTATTGTCGCTGATAGAGGAAAGAAAAAAATCCACATAAAAAGGAAAAAATTCCATTTTCATTTGAGATC
Organism: Bathymodiolus brooksi; assembly: GCA_963680875.1. Lineage (NCBI taxonomy): Eukaryota > Metazoa > Mollusca > Bivalvia > Mytilida > Modiolidae > Bathymodiolus > Bathymodiolus brooksi. Next base: position 97,049,697 of record OY804577.1, on the reverse strand, counting down.
TGGATATTTCGCAACGGTCAACCAGTTCGTGATGACAACTGTAGTATATTTCAAGCGATGACTTCAACCTAGGAGGAACATAGCCTCGCATGAGTAGCTTTTGCCAGAAAATCACTCTAGAATGGTGTATGAGTTGTGAAATATAAACTCCATACGCTGGTGATGCTACTGATGAAAGGGAAATTGACTATTGGAAAAAGAGGTAACCACATTTGTCTATCCTTTACATAAATGAGATGCAAATAATTACCGCATAGAGAATTTTCTGTGATAGAACATCATCTATATAGCGGATGCTGGTATTAAAGGTTTGGCCTAATTTTCTATATTTATTCTTGAATAAAAACCTTGACGAAAGTCTGTCTCATAAGCGAGTAGCGGAGCACAGTTTGTATCCATTGCACTACCTATCGTCTGTCGAAACACTAATCCACCAATCTCGACAAATATGTTATCGATAAAAAGAAAAAATCTAACATTTGAATGATATCGTCCTGTTTATATCTACTAATAGATTTTAAATGGCTTTTGATACAGTAAGACTTATCTCTACCAATAAAAAATATACTGATACATTTGTTATCCTTTCTGCCTTGAGAAGAAACGGGGAATTAATTCTTTAATTTTAGATTTTTGTTGCGCATGTGAAATGTTGATATTAAAGGGAGAAAAATCAATTTTTTTAATGAGAGCGGGAGGTTTGGCGCCTTAAAATCTGATTCAACCCACCATTTCTTTAGAAATGCCTGTACCAAGTCAGGGTCATTACGGTTTTCACAGTTTTCCGGTTGTTGACTGATTTTGTCTGTTTATATAATTATGAGTTTTGACTTTCCCTTTATAAGATTGTTCGGAGTTCGGTAATTTTGTTATTACCTTTATTTACAAACATAAGGAGATCTAGAAAATTAAGTCTTCAGCAAATCTTTTGAATTTTTTAATATCCATATTTGATTAACGCCACTTCTAGAAAGATTGGCATCATGATATTTCTGCTGTCCGTTTTGACAACTGCAAGTATGGAAGATAAAAAGTCTAGAAAGATACCTGGTAGACTACTTGGCAGCTCTTGCGATATAACGTTGCTTGTATGGATACTTATGTACTTTTGGTATCTAGTAGAGTAAGGGAAGATCATAATACTCATCATAAGCGCGTAGAAACAGGTCGGGGTGCTAGGTGCTAAGCTAATATGTTGTTACAGTGAAATTTGTCCCAACGTTTGTGTGCGGAATACATAAGTTTTCGGTTTATACAGGTATAATTAACAACTATTTCCTACAATAAGATTTTATTTAAAGTTCGGTTTATACAGGATTTCAGTCTATTAAGGGTTCGACTTAGACAGGTTTCACTGTATTATTATTTTATTTGATCTTTATCGATAGTTGATGTGACCTTGACCTTAACAATCAAATGTTACTTCATCTACTTTACAATTTACATATAGGTTGAACATAATAAAAGACAATCGAACAAAGCTTTAAAGGTACACTATTCTTATATCGTATGATCTGAACGATTATGTTTACATTATTAAAGTCAAATACACACCCTCTCAACCAAAAACAAGCTATGACTTGACACAGGTATTATATCAATTCAAATATAAAATGTGATGTTATTTTGTTTCACACGAAAAAAAATTAAATAAATATAAGCTGTGAAATAAAGACTTGCCATCTATAAGAAACATCACTGTGAACACCATCAGAATTAGAAAAATGGCGTTCCATTCCATGTCTGAAAAGAGATTATTACGTTATTGTGTCGGTAGATGTATTAACAACAGCGGCGAGATTTATCACTAGATATTTAAAACCACATAACTGTAACAAAGGACCTAAAAATAAATTAAAATAAATTGCATGCCGATTAAATTTCAATTGGAGTATTTATAAATACGATTGTTATTATGGATGTTTGTTCATCTTTAGATCCATTAAAAAGTTTGAAGACAACAAAGAGATAATAAGGGTTCGTAAATCGAAGAAGGACTGACAATACAATGGCTAAAGCAAAGAACCAATTGACAAGTAATGATTTACAAAACACTACAGAGAACAAAAAGATCGAGCAATCATTTCATAGCATCATGCAAACAAATATTTCTTCTAGGCCTGTGAATTGATGGTTTATTTTGAGTGTATATAGGGTGGTGGGATTGTTATATATTGATACGGAATATCTTTGTCATAAATCACCACTAGTATGTTCTGTTTGGAGTAATCACAATAAAGTCCTTTCCTCATTCATGACTTATCACCGGGTTTTTAATCAGAGTAACAAGACGGGTGCTACTAGCAGAGCAGCAACAGCTTAACCTCCCAGATCACACACATTCAACCCGGATTTTAGAGAGGTTCGTGTTAATCAATCTTTTATTTTTCTGTTTAGTTTTCTTTAGTTCATTGCATGTTCTTTCGTCATTTTTATTTGACCAATATATCGTGTGTATTTCTTTGATTGTACATTTTTGTAAATCATAAAAACATGAATGACCGTGTTGTTGTCTATCATAAGAACATGAATGACTGAATTGTTGTATATCATACGAACATGAATGATTGTCTTGTTGTAAGTCATAAGAGCATGAATGACTGTATTGTTGTAAGTCATAAGAACATGAATGACTGTATTGTTGTAAGTCATAAGAACATGAATGACTGCATTGATGTAAGTCATAAGACCATGAGTGACTGTATTGTTGTAAGTCATAAGAACATGAATGACTGCATTGATGTAAGTCATAAGAACATGAGTGATTGTATTGTTGTAAGTCATAAGAACATGAATGACTGCATTGATGTAAGTCATAAGAACATGAGTGACTGTATTGTTGTAAGTCATAATAACATAAATGACTGTATGGTTGTAAGTCATAAGAACATGAATGACTGTATTGTTGTAAGTCATAAGAACATGAATGACTGTATTGTTGTAAGTCATAAGAACATGAATGACTGCATTGATGTAAGTCAAAATAATATGAGTAACTGTATTATTGGATCTCCTAAGAGGATGAATGACTTTGTTGTTGTAAGTCAAAAGAACATGAATGACTGTGTTATTTTAAGTCATACAAACATAAATGACTGTATTGTTGGATCTCATAAGAACATGAATGACTGAATTGTTGTTAATCATAAAACATGAATGACTTAATTGTTGTAAGTCATAAGAACACCAATGACTGTATCACTGTAAGTCATTAGCACATCAATGACTGAATTGTTATATGTCATAAGAACATGAATTACTGTTATTGCTGTAAGTCATTAAATCATAAGAACATGAATGACTATATTGCTGGATATCATAAGAACATCAATGACTGTATTGTTGTAAATCATAAGAACATGAATGACTTGATTGATATATGTCATAATAACGTGAATGACTGCATTGTTGTAAGTCATAAGAACATGCATGACTGTTTTGTTGTAAGTCATAAGAACGTCAATCACATTATTGTTGTAAGCCATAAATACATGAATGACCGTATTGTTATAATGAATAAGAACATGAATGATTGCATTATTTTAAGTCATAAGAACATGAATGAATGTTGTTGTAAGTCATCAGAACATGAATGACTGTATTGTTGTAGGTCATAAGAACAATCATGAATGACGGTATTGTTGCAAGTTATAAGACAAAGCGTAGAACAATAATGTGTGTGTATGTTGATTGAAAGTGATAGTGAATTGAAGAAATAGAATAAAATCTTCAAACATTTTTTCACGGAAGCGATACGTTATAAGACGCAATCTGTAGGTCTAAATCTGCACTGGTATTAAAAAAACCATACGAATAATGAAAAAAGGATTCAAAAGTACATTGATTATATCTGTATTACCTTGCAAACAAATATATTAAGATGTTGAACACCTGAGTTCATTCCTGGATTATATTGGAGTTTGTGCTGCTCCGTCTTTTCTTTTTTGTGTAGGGGTCGTCGTGGCCGTGGTCGTATGGATTTGCAATTACCAATGCAATCGGAGCTTATAACCACTGATGATGTGAGTTCGAATCTCGACCAGGGTGAGGTGTACAACAGTTTGTGATAAAATTTGTCAGTGACTTGCGACATGTCGGTGGTTTTCTCCGGGTCCTCCGGTTTCCTTCACCAATGTAACTGACCGCCACGATATAATTGAAATACTGTTGAAAGTGGCATTAAACACCATCAAACAAGCACAATCTTTTCTGTGTAGTGTTTTGTAAATTATTATTTGTCAATTGGTTCTTTGTTTTTGCCATTGTATTGTCAGTCCTCCTTAGATTTACGAATCCTGATTACCTCCTACCTCTTCAGCTTCTTTAAACTTTTCTAATGAATACAAATATCAACAAACACCCATAGTAACATTCGTATTTATAAATACTCGAATTTAATTGGTGTGCAATTACTTTCCGTTGTCCTTCATTACAGTTATGTGGTTTTAAAGATCTAGTGATAATTCTCACTGGTGGTGTTAATACATCTACTGACACAAAAACAGAATAATCTCTTTCAGACATGGAATGGAACGCCATTTTCCGAATTCTGATAGTGTTCACAGTAATGTTTCTTGTAGATGGTAAGTCTTTATTTCACATTATTTAATGTTTTATAGGAAACAACATGACATCACGTTTTATATAACATCTCTGTCACCTCACACTTTGGTTGATTGTGGAGTATGCGAGCTTGAAGTAAATGTTCAGTTCATGTGAATATATTTGAGATTGTACATTTAAAGCTTTGTTCAATTGTTTTATCTTTTATTTTGTTTTACTAATATGCAAATTGTAAAGTAGATATGATCTAAAGTAACATCTGATTGTGCACTGCGTCAAGGTTATATCAACTACCGTGTACATACTATCTGATGAACACTTCCTTGTGTAATTATAAAAAAATAAATAACAACATATTAACCTAATACTAGCACGTCGACTGGTTTCTACCCGCTTATTTTGAGGACTATGATCTTCCCTTACTTTATTGGATTCCAAAATTACATAAGTATCCGTACAAACAACGCTATATCGCTGTCAAGTAAGTATCCATACAACCATCGTTATATCGATGTCAAGTAAGTATCCATACAAACAACGTTATATCGATGTCAAGTAAGTATCCATACAAACAACGTTATATCGATGTCAAGTAAGTATCCATACAAACAACGTTATTTCGCTGTCAAGTAAGTATCCATACAAACAACGTTATATCGCTGTCAAGTAAGTATCCATACAAACAACGTTATTTCGCTGTCAAGTAAGTATCCATACAAACAACGTTATATCACTGTCACGTGGTGCTCTACCAGTCCACTTTCTAATATTTTAACTTCTATTCTTGCAGTTGTCAAAACGGGTCAGCAGAAATATCATGATGCCAATTTTTCTAGAAGTGGCGTTAATCAATTATGGATATTAAAATACTCAAAAGACTTGCTGAAGACTTTATTTTCTAGATCTCTTTATTTTTGTAACAGCATTAAACCATTAGATTTGTTTACCTTATATATCAACATTCAACACATGTGCAACTAAAATCTAGAAATTAAGAATTGATTCACCGTTTCTTATCAAGGAGAAAAAGATAACAAAGGTATCAGTGTGTTTTTATTGGTAGAGATCAGTCTTACTATATCAAAAACTATTGTTAGATTTTTTTTATCAACAACATATTTGTCGAGTTTGGTGGACTAGTGTTACGACAGACGATTAGTATTCCAATGGATATCAACTGTGTTCCGCTGCTCACTGACTTATTTCTACGCGCTTATGCGACAGAAGTTTGTGAAGGGCTTCTCAAGAATGAAGATAGAAAATTAGACCAAACCTTTAATTCCAGCATCCACTATATAAATGATGTTCTGTCACAGAACAATTCTCAATACGGTTATTATCTGCATCTCATCTATCAACATTAGCTTGAGGTAAAGGATACAATTGTCACTCTAATGTCTCCTTCTTACCTTCACCTTCACATTGAAATCGACAATGGAGAGAAAAACTCTACGACAAATGTGATGACTTCATTTTTCCAATAGTCAACTTCCCTTTCATCAATAGCATCACCAGCGTATGGAGTTTATATTTCACAACTCACACACTATTCTAGAGCTTGTGCCCAGTACAGTGAATTTCTGGAAATAGCTACAATGCTGACGCAAATGCTGCTCATGCAAGGCTACGTTTCTCCTAGGTTGAAGTCATCGCTAGAAATATACTACAGTTATCATCACGAACTAGTTGACAGTTACGAAATATCCAGATCTCAAATGAAAATGGATCTTTTCCTTTTTACCTATATTGTTTTCCTTTCCTCTATCACCGACAATACGTTTACCTGACTTGAATGTCGAACACCTGAATTCACCCTCATTTTTAGCTCACCTGGCCAATGTTCTCCTCTGAAACCTCTCGGCCAAATGAACCGACAGTTGGTGGGAGGCATTTATGGAAGGTTCTCTAAAAAGATTGCTGATCTTGTCCCGATCTGCTAATTTCTAAAAATGTTTTCTTCTGAAGCCCGTTGGCTAGATTAAGCGAAATTTTACAGGAAACATATATGGTCGCCATGGACAAGTCTTGTTTCTGATTGACTGAAATAAAAAAAAAATCCTCTGAAACTATGAGGCACAATCAATTGTTACTTTATTTGAATGATGTATGGGAGATCTTGTACAACATTTCCACATTTCGTGCCGATCGCATAACTATTATGGCCTTTATTCATACGAGGCAGAATTCAGGGAGTGGCTTCTGAAGAAAAACGGGAAAAAGCCGGATCCTTTAATTTCACGTTCCGTTATATAGATGATGATCTTTTACTACGTAATAGTAAGTTTGATGATTCGTTGATCGCATCTATCCCATTGACCTTGAAATATAAAGAATACCACAGATACAGCTAGTTCTGCTTCATACCTTGATATACACCTCGATATTGACAATGAGAAAAGAAGCACACTCACCCACAAAGAGATTATTTCAATTTTCCCATTGTGAACTTTCTATTTATGTGTAGCAGCATTCCAGTCGCACCTGCATATGAAGTATATATCTCTCTCAGTTGATTCGATATTCCAGAATTCCTATCCTGATTTCCCTTATAGAGGGCTACTGCTATCAAGGAAGCTACTGAACCAAGGGTTCCCACTGATTAAGTTGAAGTCATCACCTGGAGAGTCGCCAACATGACTTGGTTAACAGCTATGGAGTATATGTGTCACAAATGACTACCGATATGTTCCGTTTGCCATACTCGTAATCCGATCATTTCCTCATTCAGGACTTATCATCGGGTTTGTATCAAGAATAACACGACGGTTGCCACATGTGTAGCAGTGTTTCCTCCTCAGTTGTAAATGAATGAAAACACTAAAATGTATCTGAGTTATGGATTCTTTATTTTCCTCAATATTCACATTATATAAGAAGTTCTAAATCAAGTTGTAAATAAAGTTGTAAAGCATAACCCTAAAATAACAAAGAATGTCCTGAATTAGACATAGTAATAACAATAATAAAAAATAAGTTACAATGATATATAGGAAATTTTTACAGTGTATTTCCTATTATCTAAAATAATACAATCTTATTTATACACAACAGAATGGTAACGAACCATTCTGAGTTCACTCAAATATATATACAAATACCATTTTATAATTATGTTTAGCATATTCATAAATGCATTTTTACACAGTCATATTGAAGCTGTGGCTTCGCAATAATAATACATGATTAAATAACAACAAATAGCAGCATTAGATTAATGCAGACAAGACATTACATGTTTGCAACATAGAATGCAAGCAGACATTACAAATATTATAAGCATTAAAAAAGCTAAGCTGAACAAAGCAAGCAAAAATACAATTAAACAAATAAACAATTAAACCTACCTCACATGAGGTGCAAAGGTCTGCAACTTCATATACGATCTGGTCAAACTCATATATTTCCAATTTTACCTGAAGAATAATATTAAAATAATAACTACTGGGTTATCTCCCATTACAATGAAACATTTAAAGTATTTACTTGTTTTACTTTAAATCAAAGTTTAAAATCATTAGTACACACTCATTCAGATTGTTACCATATTCTTTAACATTATTGATATTATAATTTAAACCATTAACAATATTTAAGCTTTTAATTGCAAACTTTAGATATTAAATTCAGCTAAAAATGTGTTTTACTGAATTACTCATTATGTATTGCAATTAGTTAAAATGTTACCATTCAGTCATCACAATCATTCTATCAACATTCATAAAGATAAAAAAAAAACAAAAAAAAACATTCTCTCTCTCAATTATTCCAAATCTTGCAATACTTGCAACTTACACTCAATTTGGGAAATTAGATGATTAAATATTATTTGAATTAGTATAAGAATGAAAACTGACCTTAAAAACTAGATGTACAATTTCAAGTATAAATTCCAATATAAGATTGCCTAAGAAAATATGGCTGTTCAATATAGCTTCTCCAAAGTGAATATGACCCAAACAATAGAAGTAAAGACAAAAGGTTCCCGCCAAAATAAACTGACCAATAGAAAAGAAAGAAAGTAGTATAAAGAATTGTCACACTTGACTAAACTAGCAGACTACAAAGGTATAAAGTAATCATTGAATAAAATATACAAGATAATTAAATCTTCTTATTTCTATTCTGCTTAATAATATAAATCTACAATTAAACTACAATATAGTTAATAATATCAAATTATACAAAAATGTCTAAAACTCTAGCACTATCACACATGTAGAGCAGAAACTGATTATCCTTCCGGGGCATCTGTGTTCATTCCCGGATCCTTATTTTTTGTGAAATGTTTTGTATATCTTTGCTTGTCCTTTTGCATTTGTAGAAATCGATATTTCAGTATCATCAAGTGAGATATCTGATTTTAATGAGATTGGTGTGAAGATCAATTACTAAATGAAAATATATCATAGTATTACAATGTTATAGAATAAGTTAGTTAAGTATGTCATACTACCTGCTAATTTCATGTACTGTACTTTTTATGATTTCTGATCTGGTGGACATTCCCTGTCTAATAGCATGTACTGTATTTTTTAAGATTTCTTGTCTCGTTGGACCTGCCCTCTAATGTGTATTCTCTCGTTTTGTGTTTACGTATGCTAGGTATTATTTTTTGCCCTCACACATATAAACTTCCACTGACATCCCTCTTCATAAAATAAACTCTCGTTCACCTAAGTTGCAATTAGCATTTAGTTAGATAAAATTAATAATATTCTAAGTACCAGTATATTATACATTTACTCTTAGCCAAAGGTAACCTTGGCCGATGCTGGCTATCGCTTGGTTTACGTGCTCCCAAAGATATTTTAATTAAGATTCTTAATATTTGCTTCTGCAAATTTGTGAGAAATGAAATATAATAGTTAGCATTAAGTGTGATGATTTTTAAGTTGCAGTTTGAAAGTTCTCTTTACCCATAAGATGTAAACTATACACTCGTTTATTTTGTGTTTACGTATGCTTGGTATTATTTTCCCGTTCTGACACAAATAAACATCCATTGACTTCTCTCTTCGTAAAATAAACTATTGTTCACCTCAGTTAATCTTACTAGTAACCATTCACGTATTGAATTGTTTCTTCAGGTGTCCAGGCTGCCAGGACAGAATGTACATATCATCATATTAATGGATTGGCCGATTTCTCTCATATGAGGCTCACATCTGTGCCATCAAATCTCCCGAATTCTACAATTCATTTAGATATGTCTTTCAAACAAATACATATCTTACATAACCAATCACTGAAATATCTTATGAATTTAGGAACTCTTGATTTGTCTAATAATGGTTTAAGACAAATAGAACCAGACGCATTTAAAGGACTAACTAAGCTAACATACATGTCTTTAAGAATGTGAAAGGAATTCAAAACCTTAGATTGGATGCAAATGTGTACACAACAGTTACGATAATCTATGGAGAGATTGCATAAAACCATCCAGAATGGTACAGACTTGAACTTGACGTGGTGACAGATTATGAGTTTGAAATTGAATTTGCATACCTGAAAAATCTTTCAACACTTACTAGGCACACCTACTCATACGATGGATTTTATTTTCGGAAGAATACATTTAAGCATCTACTATTGATTCAAATACAGTTTTTAGAACTTAACAGAATATTTAAAATTGACAACGATACCTTCAGTAATCTAACAAATATCCAAACATTGTTAATTTCGATGGGAAGCATATACCCACAGGAAACAATTATTAGCACATTTCAAAGTCAAGACACTTTCCATGATACAAATATGACACAACTCGAAATTCATGCAAATAATAGTTATACCTCATTTAAGCTTGATGGCAACATGCTACAATATGCTCAAAGAATTTGTCTTAAAAGCTTCACACTCAGCAGAATGTATATTACTGATACAGACGCGCAGGCGTTTAGAACATTTGCAAATTATTCAACATGTCTAGAAAGTCTTGAAATATCAGGCAATATCATTGATTTAAACTTATTTTATTGTTCATGATAACAACAAATGGATCAGACACAAATTTTACAACTTAGAAATGTCTTCTCCGCTAGTTACATCAATTTACATATAATCAGAACAGCATTAAATACATAATAATAAAATATTTGCTCAGAATATGAAGACGAAGAAGAAAAAAAAACCATACAATAGTACGAAAAATGCAAATTTCAAAAGTCGATGTAACATACTGTGTGCTAAGGTATAATATATGGCAAATCGAGCACACCTCAAAAGACAATTCTTAAACACGTGGTGTATGTGTGTTGCATACGTGGATCGTATTACGATTAGACATAGTTTATATGTTGGGATTTGGGGTCTTGCATACCTAGGTAAGTACAATTTGAACTGAATAACACATGCATATTTCATCGACTTGTGACACGTCAATCAATCAATACCCCAAGTGCGACCAAGAAAAGAATATACGTACATGTAGAAGTACACAATGTTGACAATTGTCAATAATGTTATACATGTTGACTTGTTAGTTCAAGAGAAACGCCGTGTTTCTTTTATGTATTTTTGCACACATGAAAATATAAACGTGTTTATTTCTACAGACAGGTTATCATTTCCAAATAACAAAATATCAATATTTCCCGGTAGACCCCCCATATCAAGCATACTTAATTCAATTAGCATGTTATTTCTAAGTAAATTGAATTTATTACAATATAATAGAAAATGTTCGGAACATTCGTTTTTATATCCACACGAACAAGAAACACGGGGCACCAAATTCGATTTAAATAAATCGCTGTTCAGAGAACTACATTTATTTCTAAGCCTAGCATGCAATACACTAAGATATCGGTCTCCAAAAGAAAAGTAAGAAGGTACAGTTTTCGGTTGAAAATATTTTTGTTGCAATTTGGATTTAAAAGACGGAAGTGTCGGCAGTTGACGAAGGTTCAGATCTAGAGTGTTCCATAATTTAATCGTACTTGGAAAATAAGACTGTTGATATGTAGATAATCGGTATGATGGTTGTGAAATATTTCTGAACGAAACAAAAAACCATAACCCCCCTTCAAGTTAAATGGTCGGTCCCTAAGAAAAATTGGGTTGCATTGTTAGTACATGTAGACAACAGTCATAATATAGGAAAAACATGGAAATAAACTTCAAATGGTCGCACTGTAAGTATCGAGTGAAAAACATAAGGGAAAGAAAATACATGTATATACAAGATGCCAAGGAAACTTTTTCCATCGATCTTGTATGGATGGAATTTTATGTAAGCAAAAATAGGGAAATTGCTAAGTAATTCAAATTATTAATATTGTTTGATCTAAATTCACTAGATCACCGTCATTTAAAAAGAAGAGAATTACATATTATATATATGCAAAAGAAAAAAATATATATGCACAAATAATATCTATACATTATACATATATGTATAGATTCATACACATACACACACAAACATATTGTATAATAGGACGAATTGTATATTCTTTTGAAAACCATTCGGGTTTACTGTTAACCGTCCCGTTTGATTACATGATTGCATTGTTACGGTCGGTCAACTAATTTCAATGCTTTGAAGTGAATCGAGTTCACCTTGAATGTAAATTGTACTTTTGATAAAATTGCATTTAATGGGGGGGGGGGGGGGGGGGGCTACAAAGAAAACAGCAACAAATAATACATGTAGGTTTAGCCAAATCCTGGTTCATTTACAAAGCGTAATTGACATTCGACATGTCTAGAAAGTCAGGCAATATCATTTACGATCCTAAAATTGAAGTCTTCTTTGCCGTATGTTATTTTCGGAATCTCAGGTCATTCGTGTATTCTGATAATAACCAAAGAATAGGACACATCAAATATAAAACACCATATGTAAAGTAAGACGTGAACAATATCAACATGAATACAATACAAAGGTTTGGAGGTTTTATAGCACTACGTATTCCGAAAACATTAACAACGTTATTTCTTAGAGATAGCAAAACCTTTCTTGTTTTCAATGGCTTCTCGTTTTTAGGTGGAATAAATCTACAAAAGTTAACATTTCTACTTCGTTTAAAAGGGTGTTGATTTCAAGTTGCCGGCATTGAAAATTTGAAATATTTGGATATGACGCGATGGTATCGTAATAAAATAAATGGAGATCTTTTGTCGAAATTACCTCTTCTAGAAACATTAATAACATCAGATGTACATCTTGGTGATGGCTTGAAAAATAATTCTGAAGCAGCATTTTAACTACAAAATAATCTGAATCTCACATCCATAGATTTCTCTTGCAATTTATTAGTAATATACCCAAATCTTTGTTTATGCATCGACTTGCAGCATTGACAGAATTAATTCTATCACATAATAAATTGTCAACTTTTCTATCGCTTGCAAGTGAAATACAATTGGAAATACTGGATTTATCTTTTAACTCTATAACATACTTTAGCGACGATGAGATAAAAACGATTGATAATATGAAACCTTTCAAAATATATCTGAAAGCTAATCCACTTCAATGGTTGCGTCCATCTCTGAGATTTCTTAAATGGATGAAACAATCGCATATAGTTGCTGACGTTGACGTACTGCGATGTGTACAGGAGGATGGATCTAGCCAAAATATTGTAAACATTATAAAGAATCTTAAATCATATGAAAGTGAATGCATGGCAGAATTCTGAATTCGTATTCAGTGACTCTTTCTTCTGTACTAATACTGTGTATAGTGTTCACAGTTGTGTACTTTAGATATCAACGCGCTTTTGAATATTTCTTTCTAATAGTGAAATGTCATTATGACAAAACTTGGGTTAAGAAATTCCATGACAACCTTGAGTCAATGGGATTTATCTTGTGCATTGATGAGAAAACCATTATTGTAGGTAAACATATTGGTGAAAACATTTAACTTGTGTTTTGACGAGAAATCCTTTATAGCAGGTAATCCTGTTGGTGAAAATATAATACAGGCAATCGATTCCAGCAGAAACGTTATATTGATAATATCTGAAAATTTTCTAAATAGTAATTGGGGATTATATGAACTAGAAGTGACAAGACTGCATGCTTTTCAAAGATATAATGAAAATATGGTTATTGTTGTTATTAAAAACGACATACCAAAGGAACGTATTCCACACGTTTTACTGTCAATTTGGTTTAAAATAACATGTGCTAAATGGCCAAAAGAATCTTCTTTACCATGTGAAATAGAAGAATTTTTTAATGAAATGTTAAAAATTTCAATATCTCATTGAGAACAGAAATGAAATTCAAAATATTTGGTTTCTCATGCAAAATATCTGGTTTATAATGTGTTACTATTACTTTATGTTGCAATAGCTTATGTCTCATATATTTTCATCCATTACATATTATGCTGATATTTCTGATTTTTCATGCCTTCTCATGCATTGCACAATGTTGACATATCTGATATCTCATGCATTTTCATGCATTGCGCATTGCTGAAATATCTGATTTCTCATATATTAAGCTATGCTGAAATATCTGATTTCTCATATATTAAGCTATGCTGAAATATCTGATTTCTCATGTATTACGTTATGCTGAAATATCTGATTTCTCATGTATTGCATAATGCTGAAATGTCAGATTTCTCATATTTTACGCTGTCTAAATTATTTGTTTGGTTACCATGCATTTCGCTCTGCAGAAAAATCCGTTTTCTCATTAATATGTTATACTGAAATATCTGTTTACACCTGTAATACGTTATTCTGAAATAACTGTTTTCTTCTGTAATACGTTATACTGAAATGTTACGAGGTAGCTTGCATGGTCAGTTAGTTTCCGATAAATAATATACGAGTTATTCCCCCTTTGTCACATTTTATGTTCCGTACTTTGTTCAGTTGTCGATTTTGTATGTTGTGTTGTGTTAGTTGCTAAAGAAAGAAGAACATGTCTTACAGAAGCTGATTTTGGTGTTTTTACCCCCCGTAGATTATGATATAACCTTAGCTCTACCGATACCGAGAAGCCACAAGAACATGAATAGCTGTATTGCTGAAGTCATAAGAACATGAATGACTGTCTTGTTGTAAGCCATACGAACATGAATAATTGCATTGTTGTAAGTCATAAGAACATGAATGACTGTACTGTTGTAAGTCATAAGAACATGAATGACTGTACTGTTGTAAGTCGTACGAATATGAATGACTGTACTGTTGTAAGTCATAAGAACATGAATGACTGCAATGTTGTAAGTCCTAAGAACACAAATGACTGTATTGTTGAAGTCATAAGAACATGAATGACTGTATTGTTATAAGTCATAAGAACATGAATGACTGTGCTGTTGTAAGTCATAAGAACATGAATGACTGTACTGTTGTATATCATAAGAACATGAATGACTGTACTGTTGTATATCATAAGAACAAGAATGACTGTATTGTAAGAAATACGAACATGAATGACTGTGTTGTTATAAATCATAAGAACATGAATAACTGTATTGTTATAAGTCATAAGAACATGAATGACTGTGCTGTTGTAAGTCATAAGAACATGAATGACTGTACTGTTGTATATCATAAGAACATGAATGACTGTACTGTTGTATATCATAAGAACAAGAATGACTGTATTGTAAGAAATACGAACATGAATGACTGTGTTGTTATAAATCATAAGAACATGAATAACTGTATTGTTATAAGTCATAAGAACATGAATGACTGTGCTGTTGTAAGTCATAAGAACATGAATGACTGTACTGTTGTATATCATAAGAACAAGAATGACTGTATTGTAAGAAATACGAACATGAATGACTGTGTTGTTATAAATCATAAGAACATGAATAACTGTATTGTTATAAGTCATAAGAACATGAATGACTGTGCTGTTGTAAGTCATAAGAACATGAATGACTGTACTGTTGTAAGTCATAAGAACATGAATGATTGTATTGTTGAAGTCATAAGAACATGAATGAGTGTATTGCTATACATCATAAGAAGATGAATGACTGTATTGCTGTAAGTCATAAGAACATGAATGACTGTACTGTTGTAAGTCATAAGAACGTGAATGACTGTATTGTTATAAGTCATAAGAACATGAATGAATGTACTGTTGTAAGTCATAAGAACATGAATGACTGTATTGTTGTAAGTCAGAAGAACATGAATGACTGTATCGTAAGAAATACGAACATGAATGACTGTTTTGCTATAAGTCATACTAACATGAATGACTGTACTGTTGTAAGTCATATGAACATGAATGACTGTGCTGTTGTAAGTCACAAAAACATGAATGACTGTATTGTTGTAAGTCATAAGAACATGAATGACTGTACTGTTGTAAGTCATAAGAACATGAATGACTGTATTGCTATAAGTCATAATAACATGAATGACTGTACTGTTGTAAGTCATAAGAACATGAATGACTGTATTGTAGTATATCATAAGAACATGAATGACTGCATTGTAAGAAATACGAACATGAGTGACTGTACTGTTGTAAGTCATAAGAACATGAATGACTCTACTGTTGTAAGTCATAAGAACATGAATGACTCTACTGTTGTGAGTCATAAGAGCATGAATGACTATATTGTGGTATATTATAAGAACATGAATGACTGTATTGTTGTATATTATAAGAACATGAATGACTATATTGTTGTATATTATAAGAACATGAATGACTGTATTGTTGTATATTATAAGAACATGAATGACTATATTGTTGTATATTATAAGACCATGAATGACTGTATTGTTGTATATTATAAGAACATGAATGACTATATTGTTGTATATTATAAGACCATGAATGACTGTATTGTTATAAGTCATAAGAACATGAATGACAGTACTGTTGTAAGTCATAAGAGCATGAATGACTGTATTGTTGTAAATCATAAGAAAATGAATGACTGTATTGTTGTAAGCCATACGAACATGAATGACTGTATCCTGTTTTGGTCATTTAACATGAAGCTGCCTTTTGTTTTTGTAAAGAGATACATTATTGATATAAGAGGCTGTTCCATGGTCTATTTTTGACATGAGATGGTGTTCCAAGGCCTTTTATTCACATAATATGATGTACCGTAGCCTTTTGTTGACACAAGTTGCTGTACATTGGCCTTTACAATGTTGATATGATATTAGTCTTGTATAAATGACAATTTAAATGTCCATTTTAGTCACATAATTTGAGTCCTCTTTTGTTTCAGGTTCAACGCTGTCAGATTGTTGTGCAGGCGACTTATCTTTCTTTTCTGTCGATTCTGTTTTATCCTCACCCTTTTCCTGTGTAGGTTTTGGTTCCTCTTTGGAATCTGATGTTTCTTTCTTCACTTCTTTTTCTTCTTCTTGTGTTTCTTTTTATGATGAATTATTCTTATCATCGTCAGTTCCTGGACGCTTAGGCGTAAGTTTATAACTATGTTTGTCTTTCTACCACCCCCCTCGTCTTCACTGTCAGAGAAGTCTTCATCATAAGCTATCCTTTTATCACTTGCTCTAATAGAGATTCTCTCATCAGGATTCTCGCTATCTTTATCATCATTACTTTCATCATTTAATGCATCCTCATGAATAACTTGCATTTAAACTCCAGGAGCATGAGGTAACATTCTTAGATTTTCAAACAATCTATTTTTGATTTTATCGAGATATTCTCCTGTGTTCTGGTTGGCCATGTTTGATAGTCTGAAATTAAGTTTAAAGTCTGGACCACAATACTCAAAGTAATCATTATATGGCAATTGATTGACAACTTCAACACCTAAAGCTAAAGATGTTTCAACATCTGACGACATTTCTAACGGCATAGCCTTCTACAGCTAACAACAAGAATGGTAGATTCCATTTCTTTATAAATTCTACACATTTCCCGTGTCCTTTCAATGTGAGGTTAAAACATCGTCATCTATCACCAGACAGTGATGACTGTATTGTTGTAAGTTATAAGAACTTGAATGACTGCATTGTTGTAAAGAACAAGAAAATGAATGACTGTACTGTTGTAAGCCATAAAAACATGAATAGATGTATTTTTGTAATCCATTAGGACATGAATGACTGTATTGTTGTAAGCCATCAGAACATGAATGACAGTATTGTTGTAAGTCATAAGAGCATGAATGACTGTAGTGTTGTAAGTCATAAGAACATGAATGACCGCATTGTTATAAGTCATAAAACCACATGAACGACTGAATTGTTGTAAGCCATACGAACATGAATGATTGTATTGTGGTAAGTAATAAGAACACAAATGACTGTATTGGTGTATGTCACAAGAACAGGAATGATTGCATTGTTGTAAGTCATACGAACATGAATGACTGTATTGTTGTAAGCCATACGAACATGAATGATTGTATTGTTGTAAGTAATAAGAACACAAATGACTATATTGTTGTAAGTCATAATAACACGAATGGCTGCATTGTTGTAAGTCATACGAACATGAATTTCTGTATTGTTGTAAGTCATAAGAACATGAATGAGTGTATTGTTGTATGTCATAAGAACATGAATGACTGTGTTGTTGTAAGTCATAAAAACATAAATGACTGTATTTTTGTAAATCATAAAAAACATGAATTATTGGATTGTTGGAAGTTGTAAGAACATGAATGTCTGTATTGTTGTAAGTCATAAGAACATGAATGACTGTATTGTTGTAAATTATACGAACATGAATGATTGCATTGTTGTAAAGCATAGGAACATGAATATCTGTATTGTTGTAAGTCATACGAACATGTATGTCTGTATTGTTGGAAGTTGTAAGGAAATGAACGACTGTATTGTTGTAAGCCATACGAACATGAATATCTGTATTGTTTTAAGCGATAAGAGCATGTATGACTGTATTGTTGTAAGTCATACGAACATGAATGACTGTATTATAGTAAGTCATAAGAACAAGAATGACTGTATTGTTGTAATCCATACGAACATGAATATCTGTGTTGTTTTAAGCCATACAAACATGAATGATTGCATTATTGTAAGTCATACGAAAATGAATGATTGTATTGTTTTACGCCATAGGAGCATATATGACTGTGTTGTTTTAAACCATACGAACATGAATGATTTTATTGTTGTAAGCCATGCGAACATGAATTATTGTATTGTTGTTTGTCATAAGAACATGAATGACTGTATTGTTGTAAGTCATCAGAACATGAATGTCTGTATTGCTGTAAGCCATCAGAATATGAATGACAGTATTGTTGTAAGTCATAAGAGCATGAATGACTGTACTGTTGTAAGTCATGGGAACATGAATGACTGCATTGTTGTATGTCATAAACACACGAAAGACTATATTGTTGTAAGCCATACGAAAATGAATGATTGCATTGTGGTAAGTGATAAGAACACAAATGACTCTATTGTTGTAAGCCATTGGAACATCAATGATTATATTGTGGTAAGTAATAAGAACACAAATGAATGTATTGGTGTAAGTCTAAAGAACAGGAATGACTGCATTGGTGTAAGTCATACGAACATGAATGACTGCATTGTTGTAAGCCATACGAACATGAATGATTCTATTGTTGTATGTCATACGAACATGAATGACTGTATTGCTGTAAGCCATCAGAACAGGAATGACTGCATTGTTGTAAGTCATACGAACATGAATGACTCCAATGTTGTAAGTCATACGAACATGAATGATTGTATTGTTGTAAGCCATACGAACATGAATGATTGTATTGTTGTAAGCCATACGAACATGAATGATTGTATTGTTGTATGCCATACGAACATGAATGACTGTATTGCTGTAAGCCATCAGAACATGAATGATTGTATTGTGGTAAGTAATAAGAACATAAATGACTGTATTGTTGTAAGTCATAAGAACACGAATGGCTGCATTGTTGTAAGTCATAAGAACATGAATGATTGTATTATTGTATGTCATAAGAACATGAATGGTTGTATTGTTGTTTGTCATAAGAACATGAATGACTGTGTTGTTGTAAGTCATAAAACATAAATGACTGCATTGTTGTAAATCATAAAAAAATATGAATTATTGTATTGTTGGAAGTTGTAGGAACATGAATGTCTGTATTGTTGTAAGTCATAAGAACACGAATGACTGTATTGTTGTATGTCATAAGAACATGTATGACTGTGTTGTTTTAAGCCATACGAACATGAATGATTGCATTGTTGTAAGCTATAAGAACATGAATGATTGCATTGTTGTAAATCATAAGAACAGGAATGACTTTATTGTTGTAAGCCATACCAACATGAATTATTGTATTGTTGTTAGCCATAAGAACATGAATGACTATATTGTTGTAGGTCATAAGCACCTGCATGTATGTATTGCAGTAAGACATCAGAACATGAATGACTGTATTGTTGTTAATCATAAGAGCATGAATGACTGTAGTGTTGTAAGTCATAATAACATGACTGACTGCATTATTATAAGTCATAAGCACATGAACGACTGTATTTTGTAAGCCATACGAACATGAATGATTGTATTGTGGTAAATAATAAGAACAGAAATGACTGTATTGGTGTAAGTCACAAGAACAGGAATGACTGCATTGTTGTAAGTCATACGAACATAAATAACTGTATTGTTGTAAGCCATACGAACATGAATGATTGTATTGTGGTAAGTAATAAGAACACAAATAACTGTATTGGTGTAAGTCACAGGAACAGGAATGACTGCATTGTTTTAAGTCATATGAACATGAATGACTGCATTGTTGTAAGTCATATGAACATGAATGACTGTATTGTTGTAAGCCATACGAACATGAATGATTGTATTGTTGTAAGCCATACGAACATCAATGATTGTATTGTGGTCAGTAATAAGAACACAAATGACTGTATTGTTGTAAGTCATAAGAACACGAATGGCTGCATTGTTGTACGTCATACGAACTTGAATGACTGCATTGTTGTATGTGATACGAACGTGAATGACTGTATTTTTGTAAGCCATACGAACATGAATGATTGTATTGTTGTATGCCATACGAACATGAATGACTGTATTGCGGTAAGCCATCAGAACATGAATGATTGTATTGTGGTAAGTAATAAGAACACAAAAGACTGTATTGTTATAAGTCATTAGAACACGAATGGTTGCATTGTTGTAAGCTATAAGAACATGAATAACTTTGTTGTTGTAAGTCATAAGAAAATGAATGTCTGTATTGCTGTAAGCCATGAGAACATGCATGACTCTGTTGTTGTAAGTCATGAGAGCATGAATGACTGTATTGTTGTAAGTCATAAGAACATGAATGTCTGTATTGTTGTTAATCATAAGAGCATGAATGACTGTAGTGTTGTAAGTCATAATAACATGACTGACTGCATTATTATAAGTCATAAGCACATGAACGACTGTATTTTTGTAAGCCATACGAACATGAATGATTGTATTGTGGTAAATAATAAGAACACAAATGACTGTATTGGTGTAAGTCACAAGAACAGGAATGACTGCTTGTTGTAAGTCATACGAACATGAATGACTGTATTGTTGTAAGCCATACGAACATGAATGATTGTATTGTGGTAAGTAATAAGAACACAAATGGCTGCATTGTTGTAAGTCATACGAACATGAATGACTGCATTGTTGTAACTGATACGAACATGAATGACTGTATTTTTGTAAGCCATACGAACATGAATGATTGTATTGTTGTATGCCATACGAACAGGAATGACTGTATTGCTGTAAGCCATCAGAACATGAATAATTGTATTGTGGTAAGTAATAAGAACACAAAAGACTGTATTGTTATAAGTCATTAGAACACGAATGGTTGCATTGTTGTAAGTCATAAGAACATGAATGATTGTATTGTTGTAAATCATAAAAAACATGAATTATTGTATTGTTGGAAGTTGTACGAACAGGAACGTCTGAATTGTGGTAAGTCATTAGAACATGAATGACTGTATTGTTGCAAATTATAAGAACATGAATGACTGTATTGTTGTAAGTCACAAGAACATGAATGTCTGTATTGTTGTAAGTCATTAGAATATGAATGACTGTATTCTTGTAAATTATAAGAGCACGAATCACTGTATTGTTATAAGTCATAAGAACATGTATGACTGTGTTGCTTTAAGCCATACGAACATGAATGATTGCATTGTTGTAAGCTATAAGAACATGAATGACTGCATTATTATAAGTCATAAGCACATGAACGACTGTATTTTTGTAAGCCATACGAACATGAATGATTGTATTGTGGTAAGTAATAAGAACACAAATGACTGTATTGGTGTAAGTCACAAGAACAGGAATGACTGCATTGTTGTAAGTCATATGAACATGAATGACTGTATTGTTGTAAGCCATACGAACATGAATGATTGTATTGTTGTCAGCCATACGAATATCAATGATTGTATTGTTGTAAGTCATACGAACATGAATGACTGTATTGCTGTAAGCCATCAGAACATGAATGATTGTATTGTTGTAAATCATAAAAAAACAAGAATTATTGTATTGTTGGAAGTTGTACGAACAGGAACGTCTGAATTGTTGTAAGTCATTAGAACATGAATGACTGTATTGTTGCAAATTATAAGAACATGAATGACTGTATTGTTGTAAGTCATAAGAACATGCATGACTGTGTTGTTTTAAGCCATACTAACATGAATGATTGTATTGTTGTAAGCTATAAGAACATGAATAACTGTGTTGTTGTAAGTCATAAGAAAATGAATGTCTGTATTGCTGTAAGCCATGAGAACATGCATGACTCTATTGTTGTAAGTCATAATAACATGAATGTCTGTATTGTTGTAAGTTATTAGAAGATGAATGACTGTATTCTTGTAAATTATAAGAGCACGAATGACTGTATTGTTATAAGTCATAAGAACATGTATGACTGTGTTGTTTTAAGCCATACGAACATGAATGATTGCATTGTTGTAAGCTATAAGAACATGAATGACTGCATTGTTGTAAATCATAAGAACATGAATGACTGTATTGTTGTAAATCATAAGAACATGAATGACTGCATTGTTGTAAGCCATACGAACATGAATTATTGTATTGTTGTTAACCATAAGAACATGAATGACTATATTGTTGTAGGTCATAAGCACATGCATGTATATATAACAGTAAGACATCAGAACATGAATGACTGTATAGTTGTTAATCATAAGAGCATGAATGTATGTAGTGTTGTAAGTCATAATAACATGACTGACTGCATTATTATAAGTCATAAGCACATGAACGACTGTATTTTTGTAAGCCATACGAACATGAATGATTGTATTGTGGTAAATAATAAGAACACAAATGACTGTATTGGTGTAAGTCACAAGAACAGGAATGACTGCATTGTTGTAAGTCATACGAACATGAATGACTGTATTGTTGTAAGCCATACGAACATGAATGATTGTATTGTGGTAAGTAATAAGAACACAAATGACTGTATTGGTGTAAGTCACAGGAACAGGAATGACTGCATTGTTGTAAGTCATACGAACATGAATGACTGCATTGCTGTAAGTCATGTGAACATGAATGACTGTATTGTTGTAAGCCATACGAACATGAATGATTGTATTGTTGTAAGCCATACGAACATCAATGATTGTATTGTTGTAAGTCATACGAACATGAATGACTGTATTGCTCTAAGCCATCAGAACATGAATGATTGTATTGTTGTAAGTCATAAAAAAACATGAATTATTGTATTGTTGGAAGTTGTACGAACAGGAACGTCTGAATTGTTGTAAGTCATTAGAACATGAATGACTGTATTGTTGCAAATTATAAGAACATGAATGACTGTATTGTGTAAGTCATAAGTACATGCATGACTGTGTTGTTTTAAACCATACGAACATGAATGATTGTATTGTTGTAAGTCATGAGAGCATGAATGACTGTATTGTTGTAAGTCATAAGAACATGAATCTCTGTATTGTTGTAAGTCATAAGAACATGTATGACTGTGTTGTATTAAGCCATACGAACATGAATGACTGCATTGTTGTAAATCATAAGAACATGAATTACTGTATTGTTGTAAGCCATACGAACATGAATGATTGTATTGTGGTAAATAATAAGAACACAAATGACTGTATTGGTGTAAGTCACAAGAACAGGAATGACTGCATTGTT
Source organism: Bathymodiolus brooksi (assembly GCA_963680875.1). Classification (NCBI taxonomy): domain Eukaryota; kingdom Metazoa; phylum Mollusca; class Bivalvia; order Mytilida; family Modiolidae; genus Bathymodiolus; species Bathymodiolus brooksi. The sequence continues at coordinate 97,025,973 of OY804577.1, read as the reverse complement.
GTAAGTCATACGAACATGAATGACTGTATTGTTGTAAGCCATACGAACATGAATGATTGTATTGTGGTAAGTAATAAGAACACAAATGACTGTATTGGTGTAAGTCACAAGAACAGGAATGACTGCATTGTTGTAAGTCATACGAACATGAATGAATGCATTGTTGTAAGTCATATGAACATGAATGACTGTATTGTTGTAAGCCATACGAACATGAATGATTGTATTGTTGTCAGCCATACGAATATCAATGATTGTATTGTTGTAAGTCATACGAACATGAATGACTGTATTGCTGTAAGCCATCAGAACATGAATGATTGTATTGTTGTAAATCATAAAAAAACAAGAATTATTGTATTGTTGGAAGTTGTACGAACAGGAACGCCTGAATTGTTGTAAGTCATTAGAACATGAATGACTGTATTGTTGCAAATTATAAGAACATGAATGACTGTATTGTTGTAAGTCATAAGAACATGCATGACTGTGTTGTTTTAAGCCATACTAACATGAATGATTGTATTGTTGTAAGCTATAAGAACATGAATAACTGTGTTGTTGTAAGTCATAAGAAAATGAATGTCTGTATTGCTGTAAGCCATGAGAACATGCATGACTCTATTGTTGTAAGTCATAATAACATGAATGTCTGTATTGTTGTAAGTTATTAGAAGATGAATGACTGTATTCTTGTAAATTATAAGAGCACGAATGACTGTATTGTTATAAGTCATAAGAACATGTATGACTGTGTTGTTTTAAGCCATACGAACATGAATGATTGCATTGTTGTAAGCTATAAGAACATGAATGACTGCATTGTTGTAATTCATAAGAACATGAATGACTGTATTGTTGTAAATCATAAGAACATGAATGACTGCATTGTTGTAAGCCATACGAACATGAATTATTGTATTGTTGTTAACCATAAGAACATGAATGACTATATTGTTGTAGGTCATAAGCACATGCATGTATATATAGCTGTAAGACATCAGAACATGAATGACTGTATAGTTGTTAATCATAAGAGCATGAATGTATGTAGTGTTGTAAGTCATAATAACATGACTGACTGCATTATTATAAGTCATAAGCACATGAACGACTGTATTTTTGTAAGCCATACGAACATGAATGATTGTATTGTGGTAAAAAATAAGAACACAAATGACTGTATTGGTGTAAGTCACAAGAACAGGAATGACTGCATTGTTGTAAGTCATACGAACATGAATGACTGTATTGTTGTAAGCCATACGAACATGAATGATTGTATTGTGGTAAGTAATAAGAACACAAATGACTGTATTGGTGTAAGTCACAGGAACAGGAATGACTGCATTGTTGTAAGTCATACGAACATGAATGACTGCATTGCTGTAAGTCATGTGAACATGAATGACTGTATTGTTGTAAGCCATACGAACATGAATGATTGTATTGTTGTAAGCCATACGAACATCAATGATTGTATTGTTGTAAGTCATACGAACATGAATGACTGCATTGCTCTAAGCCATCAGAACATGAATGATTGTATTGTTGTAAGTCATAAAAAAACATGAATTATTGTATTGTTGGAAGTTGTACGAACAGGAACGTCTGAATTGTTGTAAGTCATTAGAACATGAATGACTGTATTGTTGCAAATTATAAGAAGATGAATGACTGTATAGTGTAAGTCATAAGTACATGCATGACTGTGTTGTTTTAAGCCATACGAACATGAATGATTGTATTGTTGTAAGTCATGAGAGCATGAATGACTGTATTGTTGTAAGTCATAAGAACATGAATCTCTGTATTGTTGTAAGTCATAAGAACATGTATGACTGTGTTGTTTTAAGCCATACGAACATGAATGACTGCATTGTTGTAAATCATAAGAACATGAATTACTGTATTGTTGTAAGCCATACGAACATGAATGATTGTATTGTGGTAAATAATAAGAACACAAATGACTGTATTGGTGTAAGTCACAAGAACAGGAATGACTGCATTGTTGTAAGTCATACGAACATGAATGACTGTATTGTTGTAAGCCATACGAACATGAATGATTGTATTGTGGTAAGTAATAAGAACACAAATGACTGTATTGGTGTAAGTCACAGGAACAGGAATGACTGCATTGTTGTAAGCCACACGAACATGAATGACTGCATTGTTGTAAGTCATATGAACATGAATGACTGTATTGTTGTAAGCCATACGAACATGAATGACTGTATTGTTGTAAGCCATACGAACATCAATGATTGTATTGTTGTAAGTCATACGAACATTAATGACTGTATTGCTGTAAGCCATCAGAACATGAATGATTGTATTGTGGTCAGTAATAAGAACACAAATGACTTTATTGTTGTAAGTCATAAGAACACGAATTGCTGCATTGTTGTACGTCATACGAACATGAATGACTGCATTGTTTTAAGTGATACGAACGTGAATGACTGTATTTTTGTAAGCCATACTAACATGAATGATTGTATTGGTGTATGCCATACGAACATGAATGACTGTATTGCTGTAAGCCATCAGAACATGAATATCTGTATTGTGGTAAGTAATTAGAACGCAATTGTCTGTATTGTTATTAGTCATTAGAACACGAATGGTTGCATTGTTGTAAATCATAAAAAACATGAATTATTGTATTGTTGGAAGTTGTACGAACATGAATGTCTGAATTGTTGTAAGTCATTAGAACATGAATGACTGTATTGTTGCAAATTATAAGAACATAAATGACTCTATTGTTGTAAGTCATAAGAACATGTATGACTGTGTTGTTTTAAGCCATACGAAGATTGATTATTGTATTGTTGTTAGCCATAAGAACATGAATGACTATATTGTTGTAGGTCACAAGAACATGAATGTCTGTATTGCTGTAAGACATCAGAACATGAATGACTGTATTGTTGTTAGTCAAAAAAGCATGAATGACTGTAGTGTTGTAAGTCATAAGAACATGACTGACTGTATTTTTGTAAGCCATACGAACATGAATGATTGTATTGTGGTAAGTAATAAGAACACAAATGACTGTATTGGTGTAAGTCACAAGAACAGGAATGACTGCATTTTTGTAAGTCATTCGAACATGAATGACGTATTGTTGAAAGCCATACGAACATGAATGATTGTATTGTGGTAAGAAATAAGAACACAAATGACTGTATTGGTGTATGTCATAATAACAGCAATGAGTGCATTGTTGTAAGGCATACGAACATGAATGACTGAATTGCTCTAAGCCATCAGAACATGAATGATTGTAATGTGGTCAGTAATAAGAACACAAATGACTCTATTGTTGTAAGTCATAAGAACACGAATGGCTGCATTGTTGTAAGCCATACAAACATGAATGACTGCATTGTTGTAAGCCATACGAACATGAATGACTGTATTGCTGTGAGCCATCAGAACATGAATGATTGTATTGTGGTAAGTAATAAGAACACACATGACTGTATTGTTGTAAGTCATAAGAACACGAATGGCTTTATTGTTGTAAGTCATAAGAACATGAATGGTTGTATTGTTGTAAGTAATAAAAACATAAATGACTGCATTCTTATAAGTCATAAATACACGAACGACTGTATTGTTGTAAGCCATACGAACATGAATGATTGTATTGTGGTAAGAAATAACAACACAAATGATTGTATTGTTGTAAGTCATAAGAACGCGAATGACTGCATTGTTGTAAGTCATAAGAACATGGAAGATTGTATTGTTGTATGTCATAAGAACATGAATGATTGTATTGTTGTAAGTGATAAAAACATAAATGTCTGCATTGTTATAAGTCATAAATACACGAACGGCTGTATTGTTGTAAGCCATACGAATATGAATGATTGTATTGTGGTAAGTAATAACAACACAAATGACTGTATTGTTGTAAGTCATACGAACATGAATGACTGTATTGTTGTAAGCCATACGAACATGAATGATTGTATTGTGGTAAGTAATAAGAACACAAATGACTGTATTGGTGTAAGTCACAGGAACAGGAATGACTGCATTGTTGTAAGCCACACGAACATGAATGACTGCATTGTTGTAAGTCATATGAACATGAATGACTGTATTGTTGTAAGCCATACGAACATGAATGACTGTATTGTTGTAAGCCATACGAACATCAATGATTGTATTGTTGTAAGTCATACGAACATTAATGACTGTATTGCTGTAAGCCATCAGAACATGAATGATTGTATTGTGGTCAGTAATAAGAACACAAATGACTTTATTGTTGTAAGTCATAAGAACACGAATTGCTGCATTGTTGTACGTCATACGAACATGAATGACTGCATTGTTTTAAGTGATACGAACGTGAATGACTGTATTTTTGTAAGCCATACTAACATGAATGATTGTATTGGTGTATGCCATACGAACATGAATGACTGTATTGCTGTAAGCCATCAGAACATGAATATCTGTATTGTGGTAAGTAATTAGAACGCAATTGTCTGTATTGTTATTAGTCATTAGAACACGAATGGTTGCATTGTTGTAAATCATAAAAAACATGAATTATTGTATTGTTGGAAGTTGTACGAACATGAATGTCTGAATTGTTGTAAGTCATTAGAACATGAATGACTGTATTGTTGCAAATTATAAGAACATAAATGACTCTATTGTTGTAAGTCATGAGAGAATGTATGACTGTGTTGTTGTAAGTCATAAGAACATGAATGACTGCATTGTTTTATGTCATAAACACACGAACGACTGTATTCTTGTAAGCCATAGGAACATGAATGATTGTTGGAAGTTGTAAGAACATGAAAGTCTGTATTGTTGTAAATCATTAGAACATGAATGACTGTATTGTTGTAAATTATAAGAACATGAATGACTGTATTGTTGTAAGTCATAAGAACATGTATGACTGTGTTGTTTTAAGCCATACGAAGATTGATTATTGTATTGTTGTTAGCCATAAGAACATGAATGACTATATTGTTGTAGGTCACAAGAACATGAATGTCTGTATTGCTGTAAGACATCAGAACATGAATGACTGTATTGTTGTTAGTCAAAAAAGCATGAATGACTGTAGTGTTGTAAGTCATAAGAACATGACTGACTGTATTTTTGTAAGCCATACGAACATGAATGATTGTATTGTGGTAAGTAATAAGAACACAAATGACTGTATTGGTGTAAGTCACAAGAACAGGAATGACTGCATTTTTGTAAGTCATTCGAACATGAATGACGTATTGTTGAAAGCCATACGAACATGAATGATTGTATTGTGGTAAGAAATAAGAACACAAATGACTGTATTGGTGTATGTCATAATAACAGCAATGAGTGCATTGTTGTAAGGCATACGAACATGAATGACTGAATTGCTCTAAGCCATCAGAACATGAATGATTGTAATGTGGTCAGTAATAAGAACACAAATGACTCTATTGTTGTAAGTCATAAGAACACGAATGGCTGCATTGTTGTAAGTCATACGAACATGAATGACTGTATTGTTGTAAGCCATACAAACATGAATGACTGCATTGTTGTAAGCCATACGAACATGAATGACTGTATTGCTGTGAGCCATCAGAACATGAATGATTGTATTGTGGTAAGTAATAAGAACACACATGACTGTATTGTTGTAAGTCATAAGAACACGAATGGCTTTATTGTTGTAAGTCATAAGAACATGAATGGTTGTATTGTTGTAAGTAATAAAAACATAAATGACTGCATTCTTATAAGTCATAAATACACGAACGACTGTATTGTTGTAAGCCATACGAACATGAATGATTGTATTGTGGTAAGAAATAACAACACAAATGATTGTATTGTTGTAAGTCATAAGAACGCGAATGACTGCATTGTTGTAAGTCATAAGAACATGGAAGATTGTATTGTTGTATGTCATAAGAACATGAATGATTGTATTGTTGTAAGTGATAAAAACATAAATGTCTGCATTGTTATAAGTCATAAATACACGAACGGCTGTATTGTTGTAAGCCATACGAATATGAATGATTGTATTGTGGTAAGTAATAACAACACAAATCACTGTATTGTTGTAAGTTTTAAGAACGCGAATGGCTGCATTGTTTTAAGTCATAAGAACATGAATGATTGTATTGTTGTATGTCATAAGAACATGAATGATTGTATTGTTGTATGTCATAAAAACATAAATGAATGCATTGTTGTAAATCATATAAAAACGGGAATTATTGCATTGTTGGAAGATGTAAGAACATTAATGTCTGTATTGTTGTAAATTATAAGAACATGCATGACTGTATTGTTGTAAATCATAAGAACATGAATGAATGCATTGTTATAAGTCATAAGAACGCGAATGATTATTGTAGTAAAGCGTAAGAACATTAATGACTCTGTTGTTGTAGGTCATATGAACATGAATGGTTGTATTGTTACAAGTCATAAGAACATGAATTACTGTATTTTTGTAAGTCATAAGAACATGAATTACTGTATTATTGTAAATCATAAGAACATGAATAGCTGTGTTGTTGTAAGTCACAAGAACATGAATGACTGTATTGTTGTAGGTCATAAAAAATCGAATGTCTGTATTGTTTTAAGTCATAAAAACATAAATGACTGTATTGTTGGAGAACATAAACGTGTAAAGGGCAGGAGCCTATTCATTATTGAGTGTATTGAAGCGTTGAAAGGAGAGGAGCATATTTGTTATTGAGTGTATTGAAGGGTTTATAGGGAATGAGATTATTTTTATCTAAGTGAACTGGTTTGGAAACAGTAAAGGGGAGTGACCTATTTATTATTAGCGGAGGAGTCTATTTTTAGCTAAGTGTATTGAAGCGTTTAAAGAGGAGGAGCCTATTTTATAACCAGATGAAGTGAGGCGTGAGCAGGAAAGGGGATGAGCCTTTTTACATTTTTGAGTGTATTGAAGTTGCTAAAGGGGAGGAACCTATTGATTGTTGAGTGTATCTAAGCGCTTAAAGTGGAGGGGCTTATTTTAACTATGTGTATATAAGTGCTTAAAAATGAGGAGTCTATTTTCTATCTAGGTCAAGTGATGCGGAAACAGTAAAGGGGAGGAGCCTTTTTATTTATGAGTGTATTGAAGTTGTTAAAGGGCAGGAGCCTATTTGTTATTGAGTGTATTGAAGCATTTAAAGGGGAGGAGCCTATTTTAACTATGTGTATTTCAGCGCTTAAAGAGGAGAAGTCTATTTTCTTACTAGGTGAAGTGATGCAGAAACAGTAAAGGGGAGGAGCCTTTTTATTTTTGAGTGTATTGAAGCTGCTAAAGGGGAGGAGCCTATTTGTTATTGAGTGTATTGAAGCGCTTACAGGGGAGGAGTCTATTTTAAACTAAGTGAAGTGATGTTGATACAGTAACGGGGAAGAGCATATTTATTATTGAGTGCATTGAAGCGGTTGGTGGGGAGGAGCATATGTTCAACTAAGTGAAGTGATTCAGAAACAATAAAGGGGAGGAGCCTATTGATTATTGTGTGCATTCAACCATGTAAAGGAGAGGAACATATTTGTAGCTAACAGAAGTGATTGAGAAGCATCAAAGGGGCAGAGTTTATTTATTATTGGGTGTATAGAAGCTTATAAAGAGGAGGAGCATATTTTTAACTAAGAGAAGTGATGTAAAAACAGCAAACGGGAGGAGCCTATCTATTATTAAGTGTATTTAAGCGCTAAAATTGGAGGGGCCTATTTATTGCTGAGTGTATTGAAGCGTGTAAAGGGGAGGAGCCTATTCTTGACTAAGTGAAGTAGGGTGTAAAGGAGAGGAGCCTATTTATTAGTTAGTGTATGGAACCGTTTACTGGGGAGAAGCCTATTTATTATTGAGTCTATTGAAGCATGTAAAGGGGAGGAGCATATTTATTATTGAGTGTATTGAACCACGTAAAGGGGATCAGATTATTCATTTCTAGGAATATCACAAATCATGAAGCAGTTGTTTTAAGTATATGAAAATGTTCAACATTCGGATAGCAACATTTTGAAATTCTAAATGTGAGGTTTAATAAATCTTTCGAAACAATTATATATATATAAACTGTCTTTAAAACATCAAATCATGAATCCATTTTAAAAATTGCAATGCAAATGTGGCGGGGATGCATCATTAAAGTTCATGTTGCAGCTATGCTTGCTATGAGAATTAAGCTTAAGCTCAAGCCCATCCGATATAGCTCTACAGTAACGCGATACTTCAGGAGAAAACATATCTCATGAGCGTAGCTTTAACACTGCCTTCTAACTATAAAGACCAAGCAAATGAGCAAACAAAGCCAAAATCGTATCCAATAGTAAATGTACAATAGAAGTCAGTTTTCACGCATTATGTAACTCCATGCTGGCAAATCGAACCCATATATTATAAAACAATGGCAAAACAAATCCTGTCATATTACCATTTAAAAACGAGTTCGGTCTATTATTATCTACTACCGATAAATAAATGTTCTCAATCATGAGACTGAATTAAGAAAACCAACATTCATAATGTCAGTAACACCTCGAGTGCCGCTAGTGGACCAGTACCTGATAACCCTTCCGGAGCACCTAAGTTCAATCCTGGTTTTAGTGGTGTTCATCTTGCTTAATCCTTAGTTTCTGTGTAGTGTTTTGTAGATTATTGTTGTTTCCTTTTGGTAATTGTATTGTTACACCTGCAATTAATTCCTTCTGGTGACCCCATTGGTAACTTTTTCCCTGCTGTCCCTTGGGCAGTTGATAGATCACGATCATGCCCTATGCAAAATTAACTATTAAATAAATAATGTCCATGTTGATGTGGCCATTCATTTTTGTGACTGTGTGTTTTTATGAGAGGAAGCGAAGCTGTGCATGTTTTTTGATTGTGGATATCTGCCTTGCCGTTGGATATCCAATTACCAAGAGGGGTAGAGTGGGGATCTCATTTATCGGTTTAACCCCACCATATTGTTGTTCCTGGCCCAACCCTGGACCTTGATCAGCCACGTGACGGAGTGATTTTGTGTTGTTGATATTAACTGTTTTGTGATGACAGGTGATTGTTCGTTTTGTTGATATTGGTGGAATTGTTTACCATCATTATTTACACGTTCTGTTGATATTGGTGGAATTGTTTACCATCATTGTTTACACGTTTTGTTGATATTGGTGGAATTGTTTACCATCATTGTTTACACGTTTTATTGATATTGGTGGAATTTCTTACCATCATTGTTTACACGTTTTGTTGATATTGGTGGAATTGCTTACCATCACTGTTTACACGTTTTGTTGATATTGGTAGAATTGCTTACCATCATTGTATACACGTTTTGTTGATATTGGTAGAATTGTTTACCATCATTGTTTACACGTTTTGTTGATATTGGTGGAATTGTTTACCATCATTGTTTACACGTTTGGTTGATATTGGTGGAATTGTTTACAATCATTGTTTACACGTTTTGTTGATATTGGTGGAATTGTTTACCATCATTGTTTACACGTTTTGTTGATATTGGTGGAATTGCTTACCATCATTGTTTACACGTTTTGTTGATATTGGTGGAATTGTTTACCATCATTGTTTACACGTTTTGTTGATATTGGTGGAATTGTTTACCATCATTGTTTACACGTTTTGTTGATATTGGTGGAATTGCTTACCATCCTTGTTTACACGTTTTGTTGATATTGGTGGAATTGTTTACCATCATTGTTTATTCGTTTTGTTGATATTGCTGGAATTGTTTATCATCATTGTCTACGCGTTTTGTTGATATTGGTGGAATTGTTTACCATCATTGTTTACATTTTTTGTTCATAATCACACCAATTCATTGAATATGATTGAGTGAGTGATTATTGCTTAACGCTAATTCAGTAATTTTTCAGCTATATCATGGCGAGAACAAGTTCATTTTGAATGAGATGATGATGAGATCCGCTTTGTTCTAGACCAACACGCTGAATTGGATGTTTATAGTGCTAGTTCACTAAAACAACAGTCCGCGGTTAAACATGACGATTCACCCGGACACATTATTCTGATTCCGAGCCAATCAGTCATTGCCCTGTCTCCTTAATGCCGCTTGCTTAGCGGAGAAGCAACACATGCCAATTGTATAGTCTTTGGTTTGACCCGACCGGGGCTCAAACCCACAATCTACCGCACACGAGTCGAGCACGCTAACCATTACGTCGCCGATGCGGTTGAAATCTTGTTGAATATCAAACCTTTTGGGATGATTAGTATTCTAAAACAACCATCTTGTTGCCAAGAGAACGAGAAATTGTGACACTAACTGAAATGGTAAAATGAAATAAACACATATTTTTTTCTAAACTATTTACTGTAAAATATTTCTTGTATGTACAAATTAAAGGTGTGACGAATGGATTAAAGACCTCAAATAATATCCAGCTTTTAGGGAAATGTCAGAATAACGTAATACATGAGAAATCAGATATTTAAGCAGAACGTAATCCAGGAGAATACATATTTCAGCATAATGTAATCCAAGTGAAAACAGATATTTCAGAATAACAAAGAACATGAGACACCAGATATTTCAGCAAAACATAACACATGAGAAATCAGACATTTAAGAAAAACGTAATACAGGAGAAATATGAAATGTCAGCATAGCATAATACATGAGAAACCATATATTTCAGCATAACGTAATACAAGTGAAAACAAATATTTCAGCTTAACGTAATACACGTGAAAACAAATATTTCAGCATAGCGTAATACAAGTGAAAACAGACATTTCAGCATAACGTAATACATGAGAAATATGAAATGTCAGCATAGCATAATACATGAGAAACCATATATTTCAGCATAGCGTAATACAAGTGAAACCAGATATTTCAGCATAACGTAATACATGAGAAACCATATATTTCAGCATAACGTAATACACTAGTAACTACATTTTGCAGCATAGCGTAGCACAGAAGAAACCAAACATTTCAGCACAACAAAATGTACGAGAAACCAGATATTTCAGCTTAACAAAATGCATGAGAAACCAGACATTTCAGCAGAATGCAATCCAGAAGAAACCAGACATTTCATCATAACAAAAATGCATGAGAAATCAGATATATCGACATAACGTAATACAGAAGAAAACAGATTTTTCAATACAAAGTATTACAGGTGAAAACAGATATATCAGCATAACGCTATACACGAGTAACTGCATGTATATATTTCAGCATAACATAATACAAGAGAAACAATAATTTCAGCATAACACAATGCATGAGAAACCATATATTTTAGTATAATATATTACATAAGAAAACAAATATTTCATTCTAATATATATAATGAGAAACCAGATATTTCTCCTTGACGAAATGCATGAGAAACCAGATATTTCACCATGACGTAATACACGAGAAACAAGATATTTCAACATAAGGTAATGAATCAGAAACCTGATATATTCAGCATAACGTAATATATGAGAAACAAGATATTTCAGTATAACGTACATGAGAAGAAAACAGTTATTTCAGAATAGCGTATTACAGGTGAAAACATATATTTCAGCATAGCTCTAACACGAGTAAATAAATATTTCAAGATAACGTATTACATGAGACACCATAATTTCAGCATAACGCAATGCATGAGAAACCTTATATTGTAGCATAATATATTACATATGAACTTATTTCAGCCTAATGTATTACATGAGAAACCAGATATTTCACCATCACGTAATGCACGAGATACCCGATATTTATGCAGAGCCTAATATATGAGAAACCTGACATTTTTAGCATAACGTAATATATGAGAAACCAGATATTTCAGTATAAGTACATGAGAAGAAAACAGTTATTTCAGAATAACGTATTACAGATGAAAACAGATATTTCAGTATAACGTATTACAGGTGAAAACAGATATTTCAGAATAACGTAATAATGAGAAAACGGATATTTCTACAGAACGTAATGCATGCTAAGCAAACAAACAATTTAAGCATGACGTAAAATATTAGAAATCCGACATTTCAGCATTGCGTAATGCATGAGACAACATATATTTCAGCATAACCTAATACATGAGAAATCAGATATTTCAGCATTGCGTAGAGCATAAGAATATATGAGACATTAGATAGTTCAACATTGCGTAATGCATGAGAATATATGAAAAATCAGATATTTCAGCATTACGTAATGCATGAGAAGACATGAGAAATCAGACATTTTAACATTGTGTAATGCATGAGAATAATTGAGAAATTAGATATTTCAGCAATGTGTAATGCATGAGAATACATGAAACATTAAATTAGCTATTTGAGTAATGCATGAGTAGACAAGAGAAATCAGACATATCAGCATGATGGGTGAAAATACATGAGACATAAGCTATTTCGCCATAACGTAAAACAGATATTTTGCATGAGAAACCAGATATTTTTAATTTCATTCAGATATTGAATTTTTTAGCATTTCATAAAAAAAATCCTCTGTTTCATACGGTAAAGAATATTCTTTTGGCCATTTAACACATGTTATTTTAAACCACATTGACTGTAAGACGTGTGGAATACGTTCCATTGGTATGTCGTCCTTTAAAACAACAATAACCATATTGTCGTTGTCTCTTTGAAAAGCATGCATTCTTGTCATTTCTAGTTCATATGATCCCCAATCACTATTTAGAAAGTTTTCGGTTATTATGAATATAACTTTTCTGCTGGAATCGATTGCCTGTATTATATTTTCACCAACAGGATTACCTGCTATAAAGGATTTCTCGTCAAAACACAAGTTAAATCCCAATGTCGCAAGGTTGTCATGGAATTCCTTAACCCAAGTTATGTCTTTATGGCTGTAGGAAATATAAGCATCAAATTCCCGTCTGTTTGGGATTGGCTTGTACCTTCTACGTCGCAATTTCATTGATAGAAAGAAGTATTCAAAAGCACGTTTATATCTGAAGTACACAACTGTGAACACTATGCACAATGTTAATACAGAAGAAAGAGTCACTGAAAACGGAAACCAGAATCTTGATAAACATTCGCTTTCATATGATTTAAGATTTCTTAAAATGTTTACAATATCTTGACTAGATCCATCCTCCTGTACACATCGCAATACGTCAACGTCAACAACTATATGCGATTGTTTCATCCAGTTAAGAAATCTTAAAGATGGACACAAGCATTGAAGTGGATTCCCTTTCAGATATATTTTGAAAGGTTTCATATTATCAATCGTTTGTATCTCATCGTCACTAAAGTATGTTATAGAGTTGAAAGATAAATCCAGTATTTCCAGTTGTATTTCACTTGCAAGCGATGGAAAAGCTGACAATTTATTATGTGATAGATTTAATTCTGTCAATGCTGCAAGTCGATGCATAAACAAAGATTTGGGTATATTATTAATAACATTGTAAGAGAAATCTATGTATGTGAGATTCAGATTATTTTGTAGTAAAAATGCTGCTTCAGAATGATTTTTCAAGCCATCACCAAGATGTACATCTGATGCTATTAATGTTTCTAGAAGAGGTAATTTCGACAAAAGATCTCCACTTACTTTATTACAATACCATCCTGTCATATCCAAATATTTCAAATTTTCAATGCCAGCAATTTGAAAAGAACACTCATTTAAACGAAATAGAAATGATAACTTTTGTAGATTTTTTCCACCTGTAAACGAGAAGCCGTAGAAAGTTGTTTTAGAATGTGCACTGTCTTTAAGAAATAAAGTTGTTAATGTTTTCGGAATGCATACTGTTATAGTAAATCCAAACTTTTGTAATGTATTCATGTCGGTATTGTTCACGTCATACTTTACATATGGTGTTTTATCTTTGATGTGTCCTATTATTTGGTTATTATTAGAATACACGAAAGACCTGAGATTCCGAAAATAACATATGGCAAGGAAATTTACTAACTTAGGACTGTAAATGACATTGTCTGATATTTCAAGACTTTCTAAACATTTTGAATAATTTGCAAATGTTCTAAACGCCTGCTCGTCTATATCAGTGATATGCATATTGCCAAGTGTGAAGTGTTTAAGACAAATTCTTTGAACATATTGTAATATGCTGCCGTCTAGTACAAATGAGGTTTCCATATTATTGTCACGGATTGCGAGTTGTGTCATATTTGTATCACGGAAAGCGTCTAGACTTTGAAATGTTCTAATGATGGTTTCCTGCTGGTAATTGATTCCCATCGAAATAAACAATGTTTGGATACCTGTTAGATTACTGAAGGTATCGTTGTCAATTTTATATATACTGTGAAGTTGTAATTCCGTTATTTGAGTCAATGGTAGATGTTTAAATGTACGCTTCCGAAAATAAAATCCATCCAATGATTTGGTGTGTATAGTAAGTGTTGAAAGATGTTTCAGGTATGCAAATTCAATTTCAAACTCATAATCTCTCACCACGTCAAGTTCAAGTCTGTATAATTCTGGAAGGCTTTGTACAATCTCTCCGTAGATTTTTGTAACGGTTGTGTACAAATTGTAATCCAATCTAAGATTTATAATCGCTTTCACATTCTTAAACACGTTCCCGCTAATGTTGTTTACAATAAGCAAGTTATTATTTAGCATCATGTGTGTTAGTTTAGTTAGTCCTTTGAACGTGTCCAGTTCTATTTGTCTTAAACCATTATAAGACAAATCAAGAAATCTTAAATTCATAAGATACTCCAGTGATCGGTTACGTAAGGTATGTATTTGGTTGTATGACATATCTAAGTGAATTGTGGAATTCGGCAGACTTGATGGTATAGATGTTAGCTTCATATGAGAGCAATCGGCCGATCTGTTATTATGATAATATGTACATTCTGTCCTGACAGCCTGAGCACCTGAAACAATATTGAAAACGTGAATGGTGAATAGTAAGTACAACAGAGGTGAAGAGGATAGTCAATGGAAGTTTATATGTGTCAGGACAGGAAAATAATATCAAGCATACGTAAACACAAAACGAATGAATGCATATTTTACAACTTATGGGTAAAGAGAAATTTCAAACTGCAACTTAAGAATCATATCACACTTAATGCTAACTATTAGATTTCACCAGACAACAAATCTTAAGAAGTACTGTAGATGAAATTAGAGGGAATATCCACCAGAGAACAAATCTTAAGACGTACTGTAGATGAAAGTAGAGGGAAGATCCACCAGTGAACAAATCTTAAGACGTACTGCCGATGAAATTAGAGGGAAGATCCACCAGAGAACAAATCTTAAGATGTAATGTAGATGAAGTCAGAGGGAAGGTCCACCAGAGAACAAATCTTAAGAAGTACTGTAGATTAAATTAGAGGGAAGGTCCACCAGAGAACAAATCTTAAGAAGTATTGTAGATGAAATTAGAGGGAAAGTCCACCAGACAAGAAGTCTAAAAAAAGTACTGTAGATGGAATTAGCGGGTAGATCCACCAGATCAGAAATCGTAAAACGTACTGTAGATGAAATTAGAGAAAGGGCCCACCAGATAAGAAATCTTTAAAATACTGTAAATGGAATTAGAGGGAAGGTCCACCAGAAACAAAATCTTAAAAAGTACTGTAGATGAAATTCGAGCGAAGGTCCACCAGACAAAAAATCTAAATATACAGTACTTGAATAAACGTTAGTGAATACAGAGGGGGCAATCAATAATGGACAATCAAGAGAAACAGGCAGCATAGGATGCACAAGACAAAGATACATGAAATTAGAGAGGGAAGGTCCACCAGAATAGAAATCTTAAAGAGTACAGTACATGAACATAGCAGTTAGTATGACATACTTAGCAAACTTATTCTAAAACATTGTAATACTATGATATATTTTCATTTAGTAATTGATGTTCACACCAATCTTATTAAAATCAGATCTCTCATTTGTTCCCCTTTACTTTAAATATATCGCGGCGTAGGGGATCTACAAAAGAAAAAGCACAAGCAGCAATCTACAAAGCATAGCACAAAAAACAAAGGATTGATCACCACGTGCTCCACTAAAAACTTGGGAAGAACTCAGGTGCTCCGAAAGGGTAAACAGTCCTTGCACCACATGTCACACCTGTTGTGTTACTCTTGCTCCAAACCCGGTGATAAGTAATGAATGAGGGAAGTATCGGATTGTGATTACGACAAACGGAAAATATCCGTGATCATTTGTAACACCGATACTCCGTAACGGGTAACTCAGTCATGGTGGGGACCTTAAAACTGTCAAGGTGATGACTTCAACTAAGCTAATAGGAACCCTTGGTTTACTAGGTCCCTTGTTAGGAGCAATCCTTTACCAAGGAATTCACAAGTTCTGAAATATCGGATCAACCCAGTTGGACCATTTCTTTTATCTGTCTTTTAGTTTTGAGTGGGGAATAGTTGTATAGATACATACGGTTATGATCATTTTGGCAGGTCGGATTGCTCACTACATGCAAACGAGCTTAATAATACTCTTATAGTCTGACAATCGCCATGTTGGTACATAGGGTCAGTCGCATGTGTTGGACACAACTATGTGCAAATAAACGCAAACAACACTATAACACGTGAGGTCTCCTACTAAGAAACTGGGTAAAAACAAAAAAAAACATCGTTTTTATGCGGAATTCGTAATGGACATAACAACTCGGAACTAAGTACGTAAAGAAATATTATGATATGGCAAAATGACCAGCACAAACCCCACTACTTAAAACCACAAGACATAAAACGAATAAAAACAAAAAAATACCACAACACAGAAAACAAACAAGATGAGAAACAAAGACCACACACAAATTAGAGGTTAGTGGGATGAGCATGTGTTGCTCACCTGCCATGTTGTTTTGAGGAAACTTTATACACAAACTTCCATTGGTGCTTCCTACCATATATGAATTAATTTGGCCATATGATTTAGAGAATATTGTTTACTTGACCAATAACAAAAAATAACTCACTATGTTGGCCATATTAGTTGTACGAACGGCACGAAATATGAAAATTGCTAACAAGATATCCCATACATCATTCATATAAAGTAGCAATTGATTGTGCCTCCTAGTTTCAGAGGAGAATACTTATTATTTTTATTTCAGCCAATCAGACACAAGACTTTTCCATGGCAACCATAGATGATTCCTGTAAAAGTTAGGTTTATTCAGCCAGCGGTTTCAGAGGAAACGATATTAGAAATTGAGCGACAAGAAACAATAATTGCACAATGTTTGTTAGCGGATGGGGACGAAATGAGCAATCTTTATAGATAACCTTCCATAGATGCATCATAGCAACTGTAGGTTTATTTGGCGAAGTGGTTTAAGAGGAGAACATCGGTAAGGTGTGGTTAAAAATGGTGGCGAATTCAGGTGTTCGACAGTCAAGTCCGGTAAAAGTATTGTCGATGATAGAGGAAAGAAACAAAATAATCTATGTAAAAGGGAAAAGATCAATTTACATTTGAGATCTGGATATTACGTAACTGTCGACCAATATTGGCCAGAAAATCACTGTACTGGGCACAATGTCTATAAGGGTAATAACAAAATTACCGAACTCCGAACAATCTTACAAAGGGAAAGTCAAAACTCATAAGTATATAAACAGACCAAATCAGTCAACAACCTGAAAACTGTGAAAACCGTAATGACCCTGACTTGGTACAGGCATTTCTAAAGAAATGGTGGGTTGAATCAGATTTTAAAGCGCCAAACCTCCCCCTTTCATTACAGCTCAAAGTCTCCGGCTGTCACTATAACAGTATGTATAACAATACTTGAACAAAACAGGTAAAACAGTTTTCAAAGCAGCACCAAACTCAGTGAAGTAAATGTCAAAAACACGTTTACGTCACACATTGATAAAAACATATTTTTGACATTTTTGTTGACACCTTATCTTTATACATTTTAACTATATGAAAATCCATCGTTTATAATCTTTTCTGCAGAGACGGAATATATTTCGACAAGATCTTGGTATCGGAATATAAACTTTTTAAGAGATCGAATAAGGCGAATCTTTTTATAGCCCTGGTCCAGTAGCCTGTTTCTCAGATGAAGATGACGTTTCAGGAAATCAGAATAATTGCTACTGGCCCTTGCATAACGAATCAGTTGCGAGATGTAAACACCATATGCAGGAGAAGCTGGTATATTGCTGCACATATTTATGATTTTAAAATTGAAGTCGTCCCGTTTATCATAAATTTTAGTACTGATTTGACCACTGTCGTCAAATTCGAGGTATGAATCCAAAAATGATGCGGACGAAGCGGTATATGTGGTCTCTTTAACTTCCAGCTCTGGAGGATATATCAATGGAAGAAATTCTGCAAATCTAGAATTATTGATAGATAAAACATTATCAATTTACTTGTATGTGATATTAAAGGCTCTAGCCTCATGAATCTTCGTATCTTTTACAAACTTTTGAAGAAACTCCGACTCATATGAGCATAAAAATAGATCTGCTAGAAGAGGGGCACAATTCGTACCCATTGGTATGCCGACGACCTGCTGAAACAGTGTCCCTCCAAAGGAGACAAATATGTTATCGATGAGGAACTCCAGCATACTGATCACTTGTTCATCAGAGTAGCATGTTTTACCTTTTTGAATTTTGTTTGAAAAATATGTGGAATTGTAATTGTCGAAATATATTCCGTCTCTGCAGAGAAGATAATAAACGATGCATTTTCATATAGTGAAAATGTATAAAGATAAGGAAGTCAACAAAAATGTCAAAAATATTTTTTATCAATGTATGATGTAAAAGAGTCTGACATTTACTACACTGAATTTGGTACTGCTTTGACAACTATTTTACCTATTTTGTTCCTGTATTGTTATACATACTGCTATAGTGACAGCCGGAACCTTTGAACCGTAATGAAAGCGGGAGGTTTGGTACTTTAAAATTTGATTCAACCCACCATTTCTTTAGAAATGCCTGTACCAAGTCAGGGTCGTTACGGTTTTCACAGTTTTTCCGGTTGTTGACTGCTTTTGTCTGTTTATATAATTATGAGTTTTGACTTTCCCTTTGTAAGATTGTTCGGAGTTCAGTAATTTTGTTATTTCCCTTATTTATCAAGTTTCGGTTCATTACAAAGCGGTTTCAGATGTGAAGTTTTTAGAAATCGACCAATCAGAAACAAGAATTGCCTATGGCGGACTTGTTTGATAACGGATCGGGACGAAAACAAAATCTTTATAGAGAACCTTCCATAGATGCCTCCTAGGAACTATCGGTTCATTTGGACTATCGGTTTCAGAGGAGAACGTTGGTCAGGTGAGCTTAAAAATGGGGTAGAATTCAGGTGTTCGATAGTCAACAAGTATTACCGGTAAAAGTATTGTCGCTGATAGAGGAAAGAAAAAAATCCACGTAAAAAGGAAAAATTCCATTTTCATTTGAGATCTGGATATTTCGCAACGGTCAACTAGTTTGTGATGACAACTGTAGTATATTTCAAGCGATGACTTCAACCTAGGAGGAACGTAGCCTCTCATGAGTAGCTTTTGCCAGAAAATCACTCTATTGGACACAAGCTCTAGAATAGTGTATGAGTAGTGAAATATAAACTCCATACGCTGGTAATGCTACTGATGAAAGGGACGTTGGAAAAATGGGGTCATCACATTTTTTCTATCATTTGGATAAATGAGATGCAGATAATTACCGCACAGAGAATGTTCTGTGATAGAACATCATCTATATAGCTAATGCCGGAATTAACGGTTTGGTCTAATTTTCTATATTTATTATTGAAAATATCTTGACGAAAGTATGTTTCATAAGCGAGTAGAGAAGCACAGTTTGCATTCATTGGAATATCAATCATCTGTCGAAACACTAGTCCACCAAACTCGACAAATATGTTGTCGATGAAAAAACCTAACATTTGAATGATCTCGTCCTGTTTATATCTATGATTACATTTACTATAGTTTTTGATACAGTAAGACTTATCTTTACCAATAAACAAATATACTGATACCTTTGTTATCTTTTCTTCCTTGAGAAGAAACGATGAATAAATTCTTAAATTCTAGATTTTAGTTGTGGTCAATTTTGACATATACCTTCGAAAAATCATATGTTGTAATGCTGTTACAAAAATAAGGAGATCTAGAAAATACAGTCTCCAGCAAGTCTTTTGAGATTTTTAATATCCGCATTTCATTAACGCCACTTCTAGAAAAATGACATCATGATATTTCTGTTGACCCATTTTGACAAGTGCAAGAATAGAAGTTAAAAGCTTAGAAGTTTAGAAAGAGGCAGCGATATAACATTGTTTGTATGGATACATATGCAATTTTGGTATCCAGTACAGTAAGGAAGATCATAATCTTCATCATATGCGTGAAGAAACAAGTCGGTGTACTAGTGTTAAGTTAATATGTTGTTACAGCGAAATTTGTCTAAACCGAACCTACTTTGGCCCAACTTTTGTGTTCGGAATAAACAGGTTTTCGGTTGATACAGGTATAATTAACAAATATTTCCTACATTAGGACTTCATTTAAAGTTCGGTTTATACAGGATTTCAGTTTATTAAGGGTTTGGATAAGACAGGTTTCACTATATTATTATTTTATTTTATTTTGTTATTACACAAGAAAGTGTTTATCAGATAGTTTGTACACGACCGATGATGTAACCTTGACTCTAGGTTACTTTAGATCACATCTACTTTACAATATACATATGGGTTGAA